>PVJH01031156.1:0-24029 GCA_004026705.1 Nesogale talazaci
CCCCCCACATGCTCTCAGGGCTCCTTGCGATACCACTATGGCCCCTTAAAACCACAGTCGTAAGTACGGTTTACAACACCTGCTTCTGGAGGATGTCATCCATCACCGTGATCTCAGGCAGTACAGAAGAGAACGTTCACATAGAGTTTTCTTGGCTGGAATCCACGTGACAGAAATGAGTTTGAAATTTTGGGGGGAGTTTTTAACTTTTTTTTTTTTTTTTAGGCATCCTTGCCCTCAGGTGGTGGGAGTCGGAGGCCCAGCCTTTGCTCCGGGGAGCCGGAATGGAACCTCCAACCCAGTGGGCCGCAGTCCCGCGCACAACCACTACGCCACCGGGGCTCAGCCTTGGGGGGAGTTTTTCATCTCGACAGAAACAGATCACCAGATGTTTTTTCCATTGTGCCACTGGGTGGGGTTGAAGTGACAACCCTTTGGTGTCGTCAGAAGCCGATGAGTCGGTTCCCACTCCTAGTGGCCCTGTCCCACTGCGTGAATCCATTGCCTGGGCCTGCCTGCACTTCCTCACAACCTCACTCCGTTGCAGCCCACCGTTACAGCCTCTATGCCAACCCACCTCATGGACAAGCGCTCTGTTCTTCAATGACCCCTCTCTACCAAACATGGAGCCCTTCCTCAAGGACTGGTTCCTCCTGAGGACGCGTCCGAAGTAGCCATCCTCACTTCTAAGGAGCGTTCTGGTTGTACCTCTCCTTTTTTCTAGCGGTCCAGAGTATGTTCAGTGTTCTTCCCCAACAGCTCAATTCAAAGGTCTTCAGGTTTCTGGTTAATAGAGGGCAAACTTTGAACAGATACTCAAGGTCCAGAGGAGCAAAGTGAATCGCCCAAGGTCATATGGCAGAGACCTTTTGCTCATGGAAAAAAGGTGTATGGACTTCAAAGAAAGTTGAAGGATCACATGAAATCCTGAACGTGTGAAAAGCAAATAAGGAGTATACATATACTCTTGTAAGAGAGGGAGGCCCGGAATTGAGTGCTGTGCTTTGCTCTGCCCTCTCTCTGCTACCACTCAGTCAGACACCCGGTTGTCTCTGCTGAACTACTGTCACTTTTCTTAACTAGCTTCCAACACTTTAAGGCATCTCTAAAGGGAATAATTTCCAGTAGTGTTCCTCTCTATTGTAAAAAGACGTTATTATGCAGGGAACAATGAAAGGACAAATCAATTTGGGAAGCATCGCCTATGGATGTGAAGACTAAAATTTGCTGCTGGGTTCGTGAATTGGATGTTCATGAATTCAATCATTTTTCTCTCTTCTGACATGGGGTCCTGTATGAAATGAAATATAATGAGGGGGCATGGCAGAGGGGCCACCACCCATAAACAGGTGACTCAATATATGTGTTTCATGAATCTCTTCCCTTAATACTTAGTGTTCACAATGTAGTGTAGAGTGAGAGGGAGGTCTAGTGTGAGATGAGAGCCAATTAACCACACACGGGACAAGAGACATAGAAGGACATTCTAGAATGAAGGGGCAGAAGGGGAAAAAATTTAGCTTCCTCCACGGACAATCCTGACATTTTACTCTGTTCCCAATACAGACGTTTCTTGTTTGCATGACAGGCTCATTGATACACAGCCAAGAATCTCTGAAGTTGCAGCTTGCAATACAGTTTCCCTCCACTTTACCAGAGATGATGTCCTTGCCCAGAGACTGGTCTCTCCTGACAGGATGTCCAAAGTATGTGAGATGCAGTCTCACCATCCTTGCCTCTAAGGAGCACTCTGACTGGACTTCTTCTGAGACAGATTTGCTTGTTCTTTTGGCAGTGTACTTTCAATATTCGTCTCCAGCACCGTAATTCAAATGCACCAATTCTTCTTCAGTCTTCCTTATTCAATGTACAACTTTCACATGCATTTGAGGCTATTGAAAATACCATCGCTTGGGTCACAGGCACCTGAGTCTTCAAAGTAATAGCCCTACAAGTAGCCTCTGGGAAATGTCTCCATAGCTTTCCAAAGCCAAATATATGTGCATTTTCTTTCTCGGGGAGGGGGCATCACTGCCCTCTGGTGGTCGTGGGAGCTACCCAGCCTTGCTCCTGGAGAGTTGCTGCTGGATTTGAACCGCCAAGCCAGTGGGCCGCAGTGCCTCACTCAACCACTACGCCACCGGGGCTCAGCCCATATGTGCATTTTCCACACTCTTCTTTCTCTCCAAAAGACCAAAACTGGAGCAAATAGCATGCGTAAACATAGGCCGGGTCAAGAAGGAAGTTACTAAGGCCCCTTATAAGTCGTCCTGTTCTCATTTGAGTTGTCAGACTAAACCACTATCAGCACTTTGTCATGGAAATATGTGGCAGGCAGTCCATCAAATACTCTGCTTAAAGATGGACATTGGGCCTCCACTGAAGTAGTCTCTCAATGCAAGAGCACTGTGTTCTATTCACCTGGCATTCCATGATGCTCACCTTGCAGACCCAATTGCTGAAGGCAAAGCGGGAACATAAGCAAATGTGGTGACAAAAGCTGATGGTCCCTGACTTTCAAAAAACATTGTCTGGGGTCTTGAAGACTTGAAAGTAAACCAGCAGCCATCTAGCTCAGAAGCAGCAAAGGCCCCATAGAAGAAGCACACCAGGCTGTGTGATCAAGAGGTGTCGAAGGGATCAGGTATCAGGCATCAAAGAACAAAAACAAATCATTGTGAATGAGGAGGAGTGTGGAGTGGGGACCCAAAGTTCATCTGTAGGCAACTGGACATCCCCTGACAGAAGGGTCATGGGGAGGAGAAGAGCTAGTAAAGGTGCAGTGTAGCAACGATGAAACATACATCTTTCCTCTAGTTCTTCAATGTTACCTCCCCACCCTTATCCTGATCCCGACTCTACCTGACAAATCCGGCTAGACCAGAGGATGTACACTGGTACAGATAGGAACTGGAAACACAGGAAATCCAGGACAGATGAACCTTTCACAACCAGTATGAGAGCAGCAATACCGGGAGAGTGGAAGAAAGGTGGGGCAGAAAGAGGGAACTGATCACAATGATCTACATATAGCTCCCTCTCTGGGGGATGGACAGCAGAAGAGTGGGTGAATGGAGATATCAGACAGTGTAACACACGACAAAATAATAATAACTTACAAATTATCAAGGGTTCATGAGGTGGGAGGTTCGGAGGGAGGGGAAATGAGCTGATCCCGAGGCTCAAGTAGAAAGCAAATGTATTGAGAATGATGATGGCAGCAATGTACAAATGCGCTTAACACAATGAATATATATATATATATATATATATATATATATATGGATTGTGATAAGAGTTATACAAGCCCCCAATAAAATTACTGTTTTTAATCCTCTGCTTAAGTCTGGCCCTCCTGAGAGGTCTCATGCAATCATTTCAATTAATCAAACATTAATTTGACTATGCTATGTGGAAACCGGAAGAGACATAAAAAAGGGAACATGCCGTTTAGTTTAAAGGGAATAAATATATTGCAGAAAAAGAAGCCTAAAGACAGTCGGCACTGACTCATTGGTGGCACACACTGTTGGATGACAAACATTGGACTACAAATCAAAAGGTTGGCTGTTTGAACCTGCCCAAAGAAAGGTCTGCTGATCTGTTTCCAGAAAGCCTCCGCCGTGCAAGCCCTGTGAACACAGTTCTACTTGGAACACCTGGGAGTGCCGTGACTCAGGGCCCACTTGATAGCAACGGATTATCGTGAATGCCGATGAAATTCTGAAGACAATGAGATCACCCCGCACCTCTCAATTTTGTGCTCTCCTTGTCTCACTTTGACTCTGCTCTTGCATCTTGAAGAAAGGATTGCTTTCCGTGCTCGTGGTGAGAGGACATGAGGAAGGAGAGCGTCAGGAAGAGAGGAAACCCTTATGACTCACATGTCTCCTTTTTCCTCTCCTGTTTTTGTCAGAATTGACTCAATGGCAGGGGGTTTTGTTTTGTTTTTTAATTCTCTTCTCTGGAAAAGCCATGGATTATGTGCTGGGCTGCTAACTCTCAGACAGCTGTTCAACTCAAGAAAGGAAGAGGAGGCTCTCTGGCCCCGCCCTGTAGAGATCTACAGCCTCAGAACCCGCAGGTGCTCTTCTGCTCTGACCACAGGGCCACTAGGAATCAAAACCGGCTCCATGACAGCGGGTTTGGTTTCAGATTCTGTTTCCTGCTGTTGTTGCGTCCCTTCCACGAAGGCATGTGTACATCTCTCACATTCAGACCTTGTTTTCATAGTGCTTGTTCTGAATCCCTCCCTGACTGTTAATGGTAGAATAATAAGCGATTAATTCTGACTTTCTTTTCCATTAACTTGAGCTAGCTGCCGTCCTCTTTCATCTCATGTAAATCATTCTTATCCAGTTTCATTGAGTCCATTTTACAGATAAAGCATGGGCTCTGTGATGGTTGCTTGCTCAAGGTCATGTAGGTAATGCCTACATATCACAGCAGCTAGGTCTCTAACTTCAGATCCAAATGCACTTACTTCTTCTTATTTATTTATTTTACAAATCATTTTATTAGGGGCTCTTACAGCCCTTATAATACCAATCATATCAAGCACATTTGTGTGTGTGTATATATATATATATCTATATCATCATTTAAAAAACATTTTCTTTCTACTTGAGCCCTTGATATCAGCTCCTCTTTTCTCCCTCCATCCTCCCCAATCCTCATGAACCCTTTATAAACTATAAATTATGATTGCTTTCCTATCTTACACCATCCCCTGTCTCCCTTCACCCACATTTCTGTTGTCCATCCCCCTTGGAAGTGAGGATGGGGTTGTATGTTGATCCTTGCAATCAGGTCCCCCTTTTCCCCTCTTCTTCCCCCAACTCCCCCCCCCACCCTCACGGTATCACTACTGCCATTACTGTTCCTTGGTGGGGGCCGGGGTATCTGTCCTGGATTCTGTGTGTTGACAGCTCTTATCAATTCCAGTGTAGCACCAGTCTAGCTGGATTTGTAAGGTAGAATTGGGGTCATCACAGTCGGGTGGGGAACATTAAAGGATTAGAGGAATGTTGTGTGTTTCGTCAGTGCTACACTGCACCCTGGCTGCCTCGTCCCTTCAGTGAGAGAATGTCCAATTATCTAAAGATGGATCCCCACTCTGACCCCCCCTTGTTCACATCAGGATGATGGTTTGGGCTCGGATCCCGCTGACACCTCGTGATCACACCGACGGGTGTGCCTCTTCCATGTGGGCTTAGTTGCTTCCCTGCTAGATGGCTTCTTTTTTCTCCTGTATACATGTGCCTTGTCTGAACCCCTGGAGAAATATATTCACCCTGGAAACCTTAAGTTCACTTTCAGCTCAGCTATAACTCACCCAGCCACATGATAACTCTCCCCATAAGCTCCCTCCCTGCCCTCACAAATGCTGCCAGTTTTAGAGAGATCTTTTTTTGACAGTTTCTCTCTTTAGTCCATCATTGACAAATCTTTCCACTGTGGAAGCCAATCCCCAGAGAGGATGGAAGTGTTCACTGAAAACTTATAGGCTACTACTATTCATGGTTTCCAGGCCTCTTTTGTCTGGATGATGGAATGAATGGGATGAACTTTGGCAAAGCCTCAAGACTTAGTTTCCCCATCTGTGATTCTAAAGTGTTTTTTCCTATTGGATTGGAGGAAAATGAATGTTTACCTTTCTTGTAGACTACATGGAAGGTTGTGTAGCAGAAAGGCAAAGGAACTGAAAAAGATGAAGAGAGGACGGAAAGGCTATGCTGAAAGGTCAAAACAAAGCTCTTCAGTTAGAAAAGATCCCAGGCAATTCATATACTCAGAGCTTTTGACCTCATCTTAGTGCCAACCAAGCAAATGAGTTGTTAACATAGCCTTAGCAAAACCTAGTGACCACATTAGAACTATGTGTGTTGAAGCTTTCAGTTTGGCATCCATGACTGGATCTTGCTTCCCTTCCCAGCCTGCAGTGAATGTCTCCAAATTATTGCAGCTTGGCCTCTTGTCTTCTTTCGGGGGGAAAACTCCCCAGCAAATCAAAGGACAATTGTCCACTTTTTAACTTCGACTGAGTAATACCAATGATTTTCCTCCACTTCAGTTTGCTTTGTTGCTGGGAAACCCATGAGGAGATGGGTGAACTGCGCTCATTGTTGTCCCTTACTCGGTGCCGACACAAAGGCAAGATGAACTTTTCCTGAAGCTCGATGTTCTATCTCTCTGAATACTAAAACCCCACTGGAAAGACATTCACTTATCCTTCTCTGGAAAGATAGTCTCACGTCTGTCTCCTGCAAACTGTTGCCCCAGATGATGGATAGGGGCTTTGTAGCTAAAATTAAGACCCAGTGATCCACAATTCTGGGTATCTTCTTCCCAACTTCCAAGTCCTGGGACATGCTTAATATCTCAAAGCTTTTTGTGACTTACCATGGTGCACGGGCAATGGGCATACCTCTGAGTGAGTTCTGGGTGCTTCCTTTTTTTTTTGGTATCACTGCTCTCCGGTGGTGGGAGTAGGAGGCCCAGCCCCACTGCTGGAATTGAACCTCCGTCCCATTGAGCCGCAATTCTGCGCACAACCACTACGCCACCGGGGCTCAGCCCGCTTCCTTTTTTTTTAAGGACCCATCCCACAGGCTTGGCCTCAACACAGGAGCACACACGCACCCCTCTTTGGAAAGCTGCACAAATAGATCTCGCATGCCTCGGCTCTCTGGCACCACCTTCTGCAGCACTGAGGTTGTTCTGTGTTTTCCGCATCAACAGTAGATCACTCGGCTCCTGACAAGTGGTATTTCCTACCTCTGTTCTTTCACCTAGGGGTGCTGGTGGTATAGTGAATTACTCATTGAGCTCCTAATTGAAAAGCCAGCTGTTCAAGTCCACCAGCTGCTTTCTGCTCAAGTAAAGATTTAATCTCTGAAACCCAAAGAAGAGAGTTCTACACTGGATGAGAGTGAGTTTTTTTTTTTCCTTCACCAGGAAAAAGAAAGTCTTTCATGTTCACCTCCCACCCCTGACATCATGCCTTCTCTGACCCCAAATAGGGTTGGTGGAGGACAATATTTTTCCTGCTTTCTATAATCCATTTTTTCTTTCTTTCTTTCTTTCTTTCTCTCTTTCTTTCTTTCTTTCTTTCTTTCTTTCTTTCTTTCTTTCTTTCTTTCTTTCTTTCTGTTTTTGTGGCATCGGAAGTAGGAAGCCCAAATTTACTCCTAGAGAGCTGCTGCTGAATCCATATTCTTTCTATAGCATCTTTCTACAGCAGAAGTTAGCAATATTAGTTGTGAGAACTCTGCTCAGTCCCCAGTCGCACGAGGCCTTGCTCCTCTAAAGCGCGCCTATTAAAGGGTTGGGGTTGTCGGATGTCAAGCAGATGCCGACTTCTCATGACCCTATGGGACAGAGGAGACCCGCCCCTGTGGGTTTCTGAGATTGTAAATCTCTCTCTCTCTCTCTTTCTTTCCTTTCTGCTGTAGGTTTGTCTGCACAAATAACACGGGAGAAACCCAGTTCCATGCAGATGTCAGCCCAGGAGACACACCAGTCCTTCTTGTCCTCAGGTGGAAAACTCCACTCTGTGGAAGTTTGGGCACTTTCAGGAGCTGGACCTGGAGCCTGGGCACCGTTGACTTTGGCGTGAGTCGGAGCCCTGCCTGACGCATTAGCCTTCCTTTGAGCCTGGGCTTTGGCCTTTGACCGTATGTGCCCGAACCCACTTGCCAAGCTCAAGATGGGCGCTGTAGGCCACTGAGCTTGTGGTTGACATCCATTGAGATCTTATCCTTGACCTCCTTGAACTCCACATGAGCTTTGATGACCTCGGCACGGGCATGCATGGCCTTGGCGCTGTTGGCCTGAATTTTCTTCGGTCCCTTCTTGTGCTTCGTAGCAAAGCCCACATCCCTCAGGAACTGAAGGTCTGCCCCTCTTAAGAGATTGATATAATTGTGGCCCGGGCTTCTTGATGCCATTTCTGTGCCATTTTCGGGATGGGTTGTGCAGGGTGTGGTTCTTGGACTTGGCCACGTCTGCATTGACACCTGCTGCTCCCAAAGATGCCGAACGTGCCAGAGACCCGAAGCTGAGGTGGCAGATCTTTATGGGGGGAGAAAGCCTCATCTTCCTCCCGTGAAATAGCTGGTGGGTTCAAACTGCTGATCAACCCAATGCATAATACAGTATGCCCCCAGGACCCCTTAAAATGCACCATAGTTCATGCGGTCAATTCCATTGCATGGTGACCCTGATGGACAGGATTGAACTGCGCCCCTAAGGGTTTCTGAGACTGTAAATCTTTATAGGATGAGAGCACTCCATAATTCTCTCACCTTACAGTTAGCGTCCCAAAGTGTAACCACCACACCACCAGGGCTCCTTCATTTAAAACTACCTCTTGGTGTTCATCTGGGTGGACTAGAGAAACAAATTCCTAGAGACTCATATGTGAATAAGAAAGAGGTTTGAGACAACATCCCAACCCCCTCCAGATCAAGTCCATAAGTCCAATATTAGCCAATATGTCTGACAGCAATCTATAAAGTCCTCTTCCGACTCACAGAACACATGCAGTGAAGCCGAATGCAGGAAGATCATGGGCCGGTGGGTTGGAAGTCTTCTACATCCCGTGGCACTGGAAGCAGCTCAGCACTGGCAGGGGTCTCTGTGTGGCTTCTCTGGTTCCCGAGGTCTGGTGGCATCAGGGTAGGTCCATGTGGCTTCCCCAGATCCCAGGGGATAGCGCCATGTGTCTCGTCAGTAGAGAGTCTTCAAGGTAGTGAGCACAGAGAGCGTGTCTCCCTATCAAAGGAAGAAAATACCGGGTTTCCTAGAATCCTCAGAGGAAGGCCATGCCCACACAGAGGCCTCATTGACTATATCCTGACTGACAGGCTAGACTCACCCCTACACTCTTAATGCTCTCAAATCCCAAACTGATATCGGGTTCGGTAACTGCCACACTCTCCCTAACGATGTCCCTAGGTATTGCAAAAGGTCAACACTCTGTGCTACTAATGGAAAGATGGGCGCTTCTCCTTCACTCAGAATCATCTCAGAGGAAAAAGCCTGGAAATTTATTTCTGAAAGAAAATCAACCCGGGAAAACCCAAAGGAGAGACTGTCGTGGATACGCAAAAGACACGAGTCCGTGTGCATTCGGTGCCACCTGATACTGACCGGCTCCCTGAGCAGCAGCAGAGTCTGGATGTTTCCTTTCATCACACACAATGGTGTCCACGCACCTGCTGGGAATGCCACAGGCCACGCAGGCAAGTGGGCCGCCTGACTGCACGAACCTGCCCGTGGCCTTTGCGAGGTTCGAACAATGATCGCGCGGCCCCGTACGTGTGCTGAGTGCCCCCAGACAGCTCGAGTGCTCCAGGCCAGCCTTGCCTTCTGAAACCCTCCTTTGTTGGCAGTTCCTCGGTCCAGACGACACCGTCTGGCGAGAGACCCGCAGCCGTGCCGCGGCGCGCTCAATCACGGTGGCATCTGGGCCGCCCGGCTCGGTTTCCAGCCGGCGAGGCTGGGCGCTGATGGAGTCCGAGCGCTGGGCGTCGGGTTTCTCCGCGGTGTTATCTAAGGACCGGCTGCTTGGGATTTGATCGGGGCTGGTTGGGGGAGAGAGGCAGACGCCGGTTTTCCCCCAGAACAGACTCCTCTTTGAGCTCTGCCGCCACCCGGGCTGGGGCTGGAAGAATGAAAACAAAAATCCCCACTGTATGTGGTTCTCTGGAATTTCACTTGGCCCTGGAGAGGGAAAACTGAAGAGCCACGTGGCTCCTCCACTCCCAACGTCCTCTGCAGACAGCGAATCCCATGAACGAGGAGCCTTGTGAGCGCTGGGAAAGGAGGGACAGAAGTCTGGCCTGCTCAGCAGCCCCAGGTAAACACAAAGGTGCCCAGTGAGGGAGCTTGAGGGAGAGTCAGTGGGCAAAACCCAGGCGACGGAAATTCTCATGTGGGTAGCTTGCAAACAGAGGGCATGAGCCCACCGTAGTGATTCTGCGCAAAAGCAGTGGGCAGAACTCCTGGTCACAGCCTGTGAGGAGATTTGGGTTTGTTTGGGGTTTGTTTTCCCTCTTTTCTTCCCCCCCCTCCCCCCCGTACCTTCATTTGAACTGATTTCAAAAAGCACATGAAAGAAGTCCCTAATCTTTGAATTCCATTTCTCCACCAACTTTTTGAGGCCCTGCGCAAAGTTGCCCTTGCCACGCATGGGGGCTTAGTTGTGGTGGAGGTTGATTAGGTGGTAGTTGGCACAAGCCAAAGTCTTCAGAGAAAGTAAGGTGCTGAGTGCTTCCTAACCTTCTGTCGTTCTCTGGAGTGTCTGGTGAGTGTTGAGATAGTGTAGATGGTGAACGGGCACAGCTGCCAACCAAAAGGTTGGATGTTCAAGTTCACGTAGGAAGAAAGGGCTGGCTATCTACTTCTGAAAAACCAGCCATGGCAGAGCCTGGAGAGCAGACTTCTACGCTGACACACATGGAACCGCCGTGCGTGGGAACCAACTGGAAGGCCTTAGTTTGGAGCAGGTAAAAAGTTCTGCCTCGACAAGAATTTTAGTCTTCAACCAGAATCACAAGCGTCTAACCTTCCAAAGTGCTATCAGCCTAAATCAGTGGGAGATGGCTGGAGATAAGACAGGCAGTCCCAGAATTACAAATGAGTTCTGTTCCTAAATCTGTAAGTTAAATGGGAACATAAATCAGCACAGTGAAATATGTTTCTTATCTAATATCAGTAAAATTCAGTGTGACCGTCACCTAATCTGGTGTCAATTTGAGGATTAAGAGTCTAGGGATGGAGTCTAGCCTGTCAATCTGGAGATAGCCAATGAGATCTCTGTGTGGGCATGGCTTTCTCCGGAGAATTATGGGAAATCTGGCTGTACGTCCTCCTTGGAGGTGAGAGACTCATGCCTCAGTCCCTTGGAGACGATCTACTGACAAGATACAAGGCTGACTCCCTGGGAGACCTTGCAGCTGAGGAGACCCATGGCAGCATGCTGGTAGACCCTGAGCCCTGGAAACTGGAGGAGCCATGGGGAGACCCCTGTCAGCGCTGAGATGCTTCCACCACCACTGGATATGCAAGACTCTGCACCCACTGGCCTGTGATTGTCCTGGTGTCATTGCATGTGCTTCGTGAGTCTAAAGAGGACTTATGAATTGGTATCAGACCTATGTTAATGTTAGCCTTTTCACCTTGGAATGAACTGGGTTGAGATGTTTTCTCAATGTTCAATTGCTCTTGTATATAGACGTATTTCTTGTACACATATGAGTGTCTATGGATTTGTTTCTCTAGTCTACCCGGGCTAACACATGCAGTCTTGATAAATATCTTGTATATAGCATAGCTTTCTATGTACAAAAACCCTAAAGAAACCCTTCCAGAGACACTTCCAGAGATAACTTTAACATGACAGCAGAGTAATAGTAATAATGTTTTGATGTGCGTTGCATCCAATTAAGAACCATTATGTGTACTTTGAAGATTTCTTTTCTTCTTTCTTTTCTTAAGTTTTCACATTATAAACTCCAGGCTTTAAGAGAAGTTCTGGGTTTTTTACTTTTGTAAACAGTTATAGTTGCAAAAACCTACAGGAGTGGCTATGAATCAGTGAACAGAGCACCTGTTATTTACTATTATTTGTTTATAATAGAAAGGAAACTAGCTGGATCATGTTGCTTATTGCAACCTGTTTACCTTAGACAGGAAACTAGCTGAATCATGATATTAACCACTGAACTCGTTTACAACTAATTTACCTAAGAAAAGACACTGGTCAAATCATGATGATATCAATAATGACGTCAATAAATAATATAAAAGTAACTCTACTAGGTCACAGAGCTCAGACCGCCTACACCACAAACACTCCAGCTGTAGCAGATTCTCAGCTTGGGGTGAGTACACCTAAGATGCAGCCTGCATGTGTTCAGTGGGTATTAATTATATCTAAGTTGAAAGAATTTTGTGTTTGATCTTTGAGGTGCAGTCACGGAAATGAGTTTATGCTTGGATTGCTGAATATATTTACTGAAATAATGCCCCCCCCCCGTTTGAATAAAGAGTGTTAAGCATGATTAAGTGTCAGATCGAGTATTGCCCCGAGTGCTTGTGGCAGTCAGTATTGGCTCCATGGCATGGCATTGAGGGACTGGTTCCTGAAGACCAGTTATATGGAATTCAGATGTTGATAACCTAGAATTGCATGTATCAGTCTAGGGCTTTCTAGGAAACACTTCACACTTTGAATTGTCCTTCAGAGTACTGTGAACCTGTGAAAGCCTGAACACCTTATTTTTTCATATCATTCACGTGTTCTGCCTTTGACAGGTTGCATTTTTACCATCTTCATATTGCTGGTATAAGTGGAAAATATTATTTAGGAAGTGGCCTCAAAGGCTTCAAACCAGTCTATAAACTGCTATTGTTCCTCATCTAGATCCGTTAACCTTTTGCCACGCATTCTGAGGCCCCTTAATATTCCACCTTCGGGGCTGAGCCCCGGTGGCGTAGTGGTTGTGCGCGGGACTGTGGCCCACTGGGACGGAGGTTCAATTCCAGCAGTGGGGCTGGGCCTCCTACTCCCACCGCCGGAGAGCAGTGATGCCCCCCCCCCCCAAATAAATTCCACCTTCAGGGAGATTTTCTTCTGAATCCCATACTGTTTTCAAGAAAGCTTACTTCCTGTTTTGAAAGCACTCTGGGAAGAGAACTCTCACAGTCTTCTCACCATGAGTAGGTGGAGCCATGGAGAAGGATGAGATCTGCTCAGAAGAGGATGTGGGGGCGCTCCTGCAGAGAGACCACGCCGGCATCCTGGGAAATAGCCATGCTGATGTGAGCAGCCAGGGAAGAGGAGCAGAAACCAGGAGCAGACAAGTGCAGCATACACACTTGGCAGATGAGCAAAGAGGTGGAAGAATCAGGGAGATCCATGGGAAGTGGCAGTGCCAGAATGGACAAGACCACAATCTCAAGAGGCCAGTGCGACTTAAGCTGCAGCTTGGGGAGTGAGAGATGCCTGACCAGAGCGAACGAGAACAAATGAAGGGGGAGGAAGAGAGAAGGGGGTACATCCTGGCCCACCGAGCCTTCAGGACGATATTCCCACTCAGAACAGCTGATGCACAGAGAGGATCATAGGGCCGGCCCCACTGTGAAATACGGTTACCCTCGCTGACCCACGGCCCTTCGGGGTCAACAATGGAGAAAGAGGGTCAGGATTTTACCCTGTCTGACCAATCACACCATGGCAAAACACTAAGTGTGTGCAACATAGCATAAAAGGAAACATGGAGCATTTAGAACAGATGATCCCTTCAGAATCAGTGGTGGGAGTGGTGATACCAGGAAGGTGGAGGGATGGTGGAATAGAAAGGGGGAACCAATTTCAAGGAGCTACATATAACCTCCTCTCTGGGGTATGGACAAGAGAGAAATGAATGAAGGGACATATTGGGCAGTGTGCGATACGAAAAAATAATAACAATTTGTAAATTATTAAGGGTTCATGGGGGAGGGGGAGTGGGGAGGGAGGGGAAATATGGGGAACTGGTACTGGTGGGCTAAATGGAGGGAGGATGTTTCGAGAGTGATGATGACAACAAGTGTGCAAATGTGGTCTGCATACAATTGATGTATGTATTGATCATGATGGGAGTTGTATGAACCCCCAATAAAATGATTTATAAAAGAAAAGGAGGGGGGAGGAGGAGCTTGTACCGGGGTCTCAGGTGGAGGTTATTTGGAAGTGAATATGGCAAAATAAGTGCAGCTGTGCTTGATGCAGGTGATGGTGTTGAAGGTTGTAGGGGCTGTGGGAGTTCCCAATGGAAACATCGAGAAAAAAAAAAAAGAGGCCAGTGCTTAACGGATGAGATTAGGGTAGTAGATATGATGCACAATGACCAGGGGAGGAATGAATCTGAGAGGCATTGGTCACATTGGGACGAAGTGAAAGAGTTCCAAAAAGGAGGACCAATCTGTCAAGCTTTAGGAAATGACTAACATGTAGTAAATAATTTAACTAGTGACTATATCACAAAAGAAGAGTTTAGGGCTGAGCCCCGGTTGGCATAGTGGTTGTGCGTGGGACTGCGGCCCACTGGGATGGAGGTTCAATTCCAGCTCCACAGGGGCAAAGGCTGGGCCTCCTACTCCCACCACCAGGGCTGTGATGCCCTAAAAAAAACTAAAAAAAAAAAAAAAGAAGAAGAGTTTAAAAGAGTCTTCCTCTAGGGGAAAGGGCCCCTAGCTTGTTCAGGAAACAGGAATGAAAGCATCCCTATTTGTACATAAAGTACATAGTTCTTTCTCTGCAGAAGTCACTAGACGATGCTGGCCAGACCTGGGAGTGACTCAAGAGCTGTGGTGCTTGAGTGATTTTCTGGATTGACTCGTGTCTCTCCTCAAATATATGTTATCACCCCTAACTTCTGTACCTGTGGTTGCAGTCTCATTTATTTTCCTCAACCAATGTCATATTGATAATATAGAGTATGTATTGGGTCAATCTCTTTTGAGATAAAAAAGAAAGAGAAGTTGGAAAAGACAGATGTTAAGTCACATCAAGTTCATCAATGAATACAAACTGAAAAGGGCCTTCCCTTAGAACTAGCAAAGAGAGAAGCCATCTCTTACAGCCAGTGCCCCAAACTCAGATTTCTCATCTCCCAAACTGAGAACAACAGCAATTTTTTGTTGGTAAAAGCACCCATTTGTGGTACTTCTGTATAGTAGCAATAGATAACTAAAGCAAGTGGCAAACTCCTTAAATTCATGTAAAAGAAGCCAAGGAAGACCTGGTTAATCCTAAATTTCCATCACATATATTCACCACGCTTTGCTTACCCATTGACTTTGTGGTTCATTTTTTGTTTATCTTCATCAATTGGTTACTGTGACAAGTGCTGTGAGAAGCATTAGTGACTAAGTCTCTATTTGAGTCTCCAGGCATTGGGGTATATACCCAAAAGGAGTGAAATTGCCGAGTCTTATGTTAGTTCTAGGTTTCGCATTTTGAGGAATTGCCACATCGTTCAGTGCATTGAATCTATCCTTGAGATGGCTTCTGAATTAAGATAGGATGCACTCAAGGAAAGACGAAAAAATCAGAGATGCTGGAGCATCCAAAGAAGAGTGCAGTATTACCAACTGACAATATGCAGAAGACACAACCTTGTTTCCTGAAAGGGAGGAGGAATTGAAGCACTTGCTGATAGAGATCAAGGAGGGCAGCCTTCAGTATGGATTACAACTCACGGTAAAGAAGACGGAAATGCTCACAACTGACCAATAGGTAACATTATGACAAATGGAGGAAAGGCCGACGCTGACAAGGATTTCATCTTGCTTGGACCCAACAGCAGTCAAAAGATCAAACAACCCATTGGATTAAGTAAATCAGCTGCCCAAAACCTCTTTAAAGTGTTGAAAAGTAAGAAGTTACTTTGAGGACTGAGATGTGCCTGACCCAAGCTGTGGAATGTTCAATGATCTCATGTGAATGTGGAAGTTGGACATGGGATAAGGAAGACTAATGAAGAATTGTTTGGAAATATAAATGGCAACCTATGTACAAGTGTGCTTAATACAATTGAGGGAAGTATTAGATGAGTAAGAGACCCCAATTGAATGATGTCACAAGGTTAGTAAGGGCCCCCAATTAAATGGCTAATAATCAATCGATAGGTAGGTAGAAGAAGAATTGATTCATTTGAAATATGGTGTTGGTGAGGAATAGAGAAAGTACTATGGATTGCCAAAAGAACAGACAGACCTGTCTTGAAAAAAGTCTAGCCAGAGCTGAGCCCCGGTGGCGTAGTGGTTGTGCGCGGGACTGCGGCCCACTGGGATGGAGGTTCCGTTCCAGCTCCACGGAGCAAAGGCTGGGCCTCCTACTCCCACCACCTGGGCAGTGATGCCCCCCCCAAAAAACCAAAAACCAAAACAAAACAAAAACAAAAGTCTAGCCAGAATGCTCCTTAGAGACAAAAATGGTGAAACTTCCCTTCATGAACTTTGGACAAATTGTCAGGAAAGACCTGTCCCTGGAAATGGACATCATGCTTGGTAAAGCAGAGGGGCAGTGACAAAGAGCAAGGTCCTCAATGAGATGTGTGGACACAGTCACTGCAACAGTGGGATCGACCAACATGGACGGTCATGGTGCAGTACTGGGCTGTGTTTCGTTCTTCTGTACATAGTCACTATGAGTTTGAACCAACTCAGTAGTGCACAAAAACATACTCAAGGTTGTATTTTGACTCTTGTTACCATTTATGTTCTTGAAAAAAATAGGTATTTGTCATGACAAAATTCTTGGATTTGCAAAGTTTTCTTTTCTATTTTATTTTTCCCCTTGATTGAGCAAAGCTTTTAATATTTTATTAGTAATCTTTTTATTTTTAAGTAATTTTATTGGGGGTTCATACAACTCTCATCATAATCAATACATGCATCTATTGCATGCAAAGCACATTTGTACATTTGCTGCCATCATTATTCTCAAAACATTGACTTTCTACTTAAGCCCTTGGTATTAGTTCCTATTTTCCCTCCCTCTCTGCTACCCCCTCCCTCATGAACCCTTGATAACTTATAAATTATTATTATTTTTTCATATCATACACTGTCCATTGTCTCCCTTCACTCACTTTCCTGTTGTCCATACCCCAGGGAGGAGATTATATGTAGATCCTTGTAATTGGTTCCCCCTTTCTACTTCATCTTCCCTCCAATCTCCTGGTATTGCCACTCTCACTAATGGTCTTGAAGGGATCATCTGTCCTGGATTCCCCATGTTTCCAGTTCCAATCTGTACCAGTGTACATTCTCTGGTCTAGCTGGATTTGTAAGGTAGAATTGGGATCATGATATTGATAGGGGCTGGAGGAATGGGAGGAAACATTTAAGAACTAGAGGAAAGTTGCATATTTCCTTGTTGCTACACTGTACCTTGACTGACTTGTCTCCTCCCTGTGACTCTTCTGTAAGGGAATGTTGCTTCACCTACAGATTGGCTTTGGGTCCCCAATCTGTACTCACCCCCATTTATAATGATTTAATTTTTAGTTCTTTGATGTCTGATATCTGATCCCTTTGACAGAGTAGTGTGTCTGATATCAGATCCACACAGAGTAGTGTGCTTCTTCCGTGTGGGTTTTGTTGCTTCTGCGTTAGATGGCTGCTTGTTTACCTTCAAGCCTTTAAGACCCCAGATTCAATATCTTTGGATAGCCAGACACCATCAGTTGTCTCTATTTTATTTTTTTATCATTTTATTGGGGCCTCATACAACTCTTGTCACAATCCATACATCCATCTATTGTATGTCAAGCACATCTATACATTTGTTGCCCTCATCATTCTCAAAACATTTGCTTTCTACTTAAGCCTATGGTATCTGCTGCAAGATTATTTATGTACCTGGAGTTTCATTTCTATCACCAAAATCATATTTTTCTTTTTTTTCAGCTACTAATCTTTCCTCTTTGTTTCCACATTTCTCATTCTAATCACTAGTAACTATCAATGCATCTGATAGTATGCTTCATCAATTGACTGAAGAAGGTGGTAGAATTCATTAGTGACTTTAGGGATTGGTGCGTAAATTTGAATAATAACATATTTACCGGTCTTCCTTGTAGATATATGAATATTATCATATTAAAGGCAACATTTCTCTTTTAGATCTTAAAATGTACTTTTTTGTTTGTTTGTTTTTTGTTTTTGGGGCATCACTGCTCTGGTGGTGGGAGTAAGAGGCCCAGCCTTTGCTCCTGTGGAGCTGGAATTGAACCGCCGTCCCAGTGGGCTGCAGTCCCATGCACAACCACTATGCCACCGGGGCTCAGCCTCCGAAATGTACTTTTTGATTATGTACGATACACAGTCCTCTTCATTTCTGTCTATAAACCACATAGTTATTTCTCAGCCTTTTGGCTAGGGTCAAGTGTCTATAAACCGTATGATGGTCAGACGCAAACTAGCTAATACCAATTCATTTCAGTCACTAGTGCCTACAATATTGATCCTTATGCATCTCATTCCATTTTTGATGACATCTAGTTTATAAACATTCCAAGTTCCAGTTATTCATAGATGCTTGTTGCTATTTCTTCTTTGAGTGTGCCCCATCAGCAAATGAAAGTCTCACAAAGCTTGGTTCTTTCTACGTTATTAAGACCGACTCTCCTTTGAGGAGGCAGCTCTCCTCAGTCATATTTTGAGGACCTCCCAACCTGAGGGGTTCATCTTTTGGCACTGTCTCTAAGTTCCACTGCTTTGTATAAGGTTCTCAGTTGCTAATCCTTCAAAATTGGAGTCGTCTGTTTATCGTGTGAAACCTGTGAACCATGCACAACTCTGTTAGTATTTGAAATACTGACGGTTTCGCCAGTCACCAGGGTATGACAGACTGACAAACCTTACGTGTGTCGGAATAGAACTGAGCGCTGTGGGGTTTGCAATGGGTGATCTTTTCTGCAGTGGACTGACAGGTTTTTCTCAGTGCCTCTGCGGGGACTTGAATCTCCAACCTCTTTATTATCCCCTGTGCATATAAACCATTTGCATTCCCCCCCAACTCCTTAGAAGTACTACAGACAGAAGGCCTTTATTTGTCCCGCCTGACCACCCTCCACCACTACGACACCTAAACCCTCAGGTGGCTAAGGCAACTGACTAAATGAGAGAGCTTCAAAATATTCGTGGAAAATGGAATTTAGAGACGATGAAAATTTTCCATGAATTTTTTGAAGTCGCCTCAAAGAAAACCCAAACCTAACTCACTGGCATCGAGTCCTTGCCGACTCAGAGGAACCCCTGTGGGTTTCCAAGACTGGCACTGTTGACAGTCTTTCTTCCTCCTCAAAGAAGGGGACAGCAAAGCCAAACAAAACCTCACTTCATCATATGACAATAATGTTGACCTCCTGCCTTTGTCCCTTACCATTACACTGAACTTACTCCCTTTCTTTACAAACCCGCTGGATGAAAATTTCTATTTTGATTGGTGTGCAAATTGGCTTTCAGTCGGTTTCCCTCCCTTGGCACGCGAATGCCAGAGCACACGTAATTATGCACATAGACCACGCGTCAGTCATTCAAACAGAATAAAGGGACTTTTGATGCTTTAAAATCAGGGAAGGTGTGCACCGAGGTTGTATCTGCTTACCATAGTCATTCAACTCTATGTTGGGCAAGTAATTTAAGAAGCCAGATTATATAAAGAACCATGAGATAGCAAGATGGGAGAAAGGCTTATTAACAACCTGTGATATATAGGTGACTCAATCTTGCTTGATGAAAGCTAAGAGTACTTGGAGCACATAATGATCAAGAAAATCTGCAATTATGTGTCTAAATATATATAATCTGCAATATAGGTTACAGCTCAATATTTTATTTTATTTTTTTTTGGGGGGGGCATCACTGCTGTCCGGTGGTGGGAGTAAGAGGCCCAGCCCCACTGCTGGAATTGAACCTCCATCCCAGTGGGCTGCAGTCCCGCGCACGACCACTACGCCACCGGGGCTCAGCCACAGCTCAATATTAAAAAAAAAACTTTACAACTGGGCTACTAGGCAA
This sequence comes from Nesogale talazaci, assembly GCA_004026705.1. Classification (NCBI taxonomy): domain Eukaryota; kingdom Metazoa; phylum Chordata; class Mammalia; order Afrosoricida; family Tenrecidae; genus Nesogale; species Nesogale talazaci. The sequence goes on from PVJH01031156.1 coordinate 19,582, forward strand.
TATCAATGTAAAAATTGAGGTTGTCAAGGATTTCATTTTACCTGAACCCACAATCAACGCATGTGAACCATAGTGGATAAAAATAGTGAAGAATGGGCATTGGGCAAATCTTCTGCTCAAGAACTCCTAAAAGTGTTAAAAATCTGGGCTGATCCCCTGTGGCATAGTGGTTGAGTGTGGGACTGCGGCCCACTGACTTGGTGGTTCAAATCCAGCTGCAGCTCTCCAGGAGCAGGGCTGGGCCTCCCACTCCCACCAGAGGGCAGTGATGCCCTGCCCCCTCCAAAAAAAAAGTGCCACTGTGAGGACTAAGGTGTACCAGACTCAAGCCATGATCTTTCCAATCACCTCAGATGCATATAAAAGCTGGACAGTGAATAAAGACCATTTGGAAAGAATTGATGCATTTGAATTGCACTGGTGGTAACGATGTCGACTAGACTGTGACCGACAGAAGAATCAACAAACGTGTCTTGGAATCAGTACGACCACAACGTTCCTTTGAGGAGAGGATGGTGTATTTTGGACGTTACCAGGAGGGACCGGTTCCTAGACTAGGACACATGCATGGTAAAGTCAGTGAGAAGGAGATAAGCCCTCAGTAAGATGGCTTCACACTGCGGCAGCCGCCATGCACTCATCCTTAACAATTACTGCGAGGATGGCCCAAAGTAAAGAGCTCACCATCATCATCTATTCCGGCTCAGAGCAACGCTGTGGGGCAGAGGAGCTAAACCTCCCCCTGCGGGTTTCTGAGGCTGTGAAACTTGACTGGAGCAGAGCGCCTCGTCGTTCTCCCCGCATCGCCTGGTGGTTTTGCATGGCTGACACTGCGTTTGCAGCCCAACTAGCGCTGCTTGAGGATGGTCCAGAACTGAACAAACTTTTATTTGCTTATACATAAGCTCACTGTAAGTCAGTGCTAACTTCATGGCACGAACAAGAGCACGCCATGCTGCTTTCCCGAACGGCTAGACATTTTGCATTCCTACCAGCAGTGGACAGGAGTTCCAGTGTCCCCACATTCTCATCAACAGTGTTGGTTTGGAGTCCCCATTTCCCCCCTCCCGCACCCCCATCCCATCTTAGCCATCCAATGGGGATGAAATGACATCTCACCGTGGCTTTGACTTTTCTCTTATTGATAGCTAAAGTCCCTGAGCAGCTTTTCACGTGTGGTGGCCCTTTGAATGTCCTTCTTGGTGAAATGTCTATTCAAGTCCTTTGTCCATGTTATAATTGGGTTATTTTTCTTTTTGTTTTTAGCTTGTCGATGGCGTATATTTTTGATTGTAGGTTCTTGTAGGAAGTTCTTCAAGGCGCTAACTTGTCTTTTCACCTTATTAGTCAAGTCTTTTCATGAACAAAAGTGCTCACTTTTATGAAATCCCATTCATTTCTTTTGACTCTGTGTGTGCTTTTGTCATTATATTAGATAGGTCATTGTTAAAAGCTAGCCTGACAGTATTCCCCCTGCATTTTCTTCTAAAAATCTTTGTGATCTTAGGTCTTTAATCCATTTTAATTATTTTTATGGACAATGTGAGAAATGGATCCTTTCTCTTTTTTCTGTATGTGGAAATCCAATTTTTCCAACCCCACCTGTTGAAGAGACTCTTCTTGCCCCTTTAAATGGACCTAGCACTCATGTCAAAATCAATTGTCTGTTGATGTGTAGATTTGCTTCTGGGCTTTCAATTCTACTGGCCCATTGTTTTACCAGTGCCAGACTGTTTTGACTACTGTAGCTGTATAATCTGTTTTAAAATCAGGAAATGTGAGTCCTCATAGGTGGTCTTCCTCTCTCAATATCGCTTTAGCAATATTGCCCCTGTCCATTCTATATGATTTGGGGGACTGGTTTTCTATTTCTGTAATGAAGAATTTTAATTGACATGGCACTGAATTTATAGGACATTTTGGGTGGTATGACTATCTTCACACTATTAAGTACTCCAGTCCATAGCATCTTTCCAATTAAGTCATCTTTAATCTCTTTCAGCCATGCTCTTTAACTTTCTTTTAACTTTTTCCTTTTTTTTTTTTTTTTTGGCATCACTGCTCTCCGGTGGTGGGAGTAGGAGGCCCAGCCCCACTGCTGGAATTGAACCTCCGTCCCAGTGGGCCGCAGTCCCGCGCACAACCACTACGCCACCGGGGCTCAGTCCAAAAGTTTTACCTTTTTCTTTTTGTTTGATCTATAACTTTCTTTTTTATAATTTTTTTTTTAAGGCATCACTGCCCTGGTGGTGGGAGTAGGACGCCCAGCCTTTGCTCCTGTGAGCAGGAATTGAACCTCCATCCCAGTGGGCCGCAGTCCCGTGCACAACCATTACGCCACCGGGGCTCAGCCTGATCTATAACTTTCATTGCATAAGTTCTTCATGTCGTGGTTGAATGTATTCCTAGCTATTTTAGGCTCTTAGATGCCATTGTCAGTGGAATCATGTGCTCAGTTTTTCTTTCAAACTTCTCATTGTTAGTGTATAGACACCCAACTAATTTTTTTGTTTGTTGTGCTTGCACATCATAATTTAGCTTTTCTAGTTGACTCTGGGATTTTCCATATATAGAATCATATAAGTTGCAAATAGAAATTATTTTACTCTCTTTTTCACTATAGATAACTTTTTTCCTTGTTACTCTGGCTAGAAATTCTAATATAATATTGAAGGACTTTAGTAGAACATTGAATTTAAATTGTGAAAGGGGGCACCCTTGTCTTTTTCCCAATTTCAAGGGTAAAGCTCTCGGTCTTTCTCTATTAAATGTAATGTTGACTATTGACCTTTCATATATATATACATATATACATATATATATATATATGCCCTCAGGAATTTCCCTTCAATTCTAATCTTCCTTAAGGTTTTCCTCAAAAAGGGTTTATATCCAATGCTTTTTCTGCTTCCATAGAAATGATCATGTTCATGTTTCTGTTTTTCTTTTGATGTAATATATTATACTGATAGACTCTTTTTTGTGTGTGTGCATCACTGCCTCTGGTGGTCATAGGTGCTACTACCCAGTGCTGCTCCTGAGAGCTGCTGCTGGATTTGAACCGCCAAGCCTGCGGGCCGCAGTCCCACACTCAACCACTTACACCACCGGGGTTCAGCCCACTGATAGATTCTTAAGGCTGAACTGTCCCTACACTCCTGGAATAAATCCCACTTGGTCATGATACCTATTATGCTATTGGATTCTGCTCACTGGTGTGTGTATATATATATATTTGAACCTCCAAGCCAGTCGGCTGCAGTCCTACACTCAACCACTACACCACCGGGGCTCAGCCCTGCTCACTAGTATTTTGTGGAGGATATATTTTTTAAAAATAATTTTATTGGGGGCTCTTACAGCTTCTACAACATTCAGTACATCATTTGTATCAAGCACATTTGCATACATGCTGCCACATACATTTCCAAACATTTTCCACTTGAGCCCTTGGTACAAGCTCCTCTTTAAAAAACAAAAACAAAAAAACTCCCCTTTCCCCTCCCCCCCTTTTTTTTAATGAATCATTTTATTGGGGCCCATACAACTCCCATCACAATCCATAACAACATCAATTGTTTGCAGGCCACTTTTACACACCCATTGCCATCGTCACTCTCAAAACATTCTCCCTCCCTCCAGGCCCCCAGTATCAGCTCCCTATATTACCCTTCCTCCCCCCCTTCCCCTTGAACCCTTAGTAACTTACAAATTATTTTTCATCCTGTACACTGTACAATGTGTCCCAACACTCACTTCCCTATTGTCCGTGCCCCAGAGAGGAGGTTACGTGTAGATCCCTGAAGTTGGTTCTCTCTTTCTATTCCTCCATCCCATCACCCTCCTGGTATCACCACTCCTATTACTAGTCTTGAGGGATCATCTATCCTAAGTTTCCCATGTTTCCAACTTCACTGTACGTCTCCTGGTCTAGCTGGATTTATGTGGTAGAATTGGGGTCATGATAGTGGGTGGGAGGCAGCATGGGAACTAGAGGAAGGTTGTATATTTCATAGCTCCTACCCTGTATCTTAACTGGCTCATTATGGAGTATATGTTTACATCTATTCTTACAGGTGATATTGGCTGATTGTTTTCTTTTTTCATGGCATCTTTGTCTGTTTGGGGTATCAAGGCTTGCTTTGCTCCATAGAATGAATTAAAGAGTATTCCTTCCTGGAGCAGAGCCATAAAGGTAACTGATGTAAGGGTTTATCGGGAAGGCAGAGTTGGGGTGGGGGTGAGAGATAGGGAGGGAGAGGAGGATGAGGAAGCAAACAATGTTTGTGGGAGGGGGAAGGGAGCACTCACTAGAACTAATGGTGATTACACAACTCATTTTAAAAGAGACTTAAACTCACCGAAGACAAAATGGGTGCATAAGCAAATGTGGTTAAAGAAAGTTGATGGTGCCCAGCTATTAAAATACATAGCATCTGAGGTCTTAA
>PVJH01031157.1:0-24038 GCA_004026705.1 Nesogale talazaci
CAATGTCCCATGCTCCACCAACCATCTGCTCCTGTCAAGATGGCAGCCTCGAAACCCCGAGGGAGCAGTTCTGTTTGCAAACCCGCTCAACGACACAGCAAAACAGGCCCCTAGAGAGAGCAGTGCTTCTCCCTCTCTCTCGGGAAGGACGTCTGATCGAGAAGCGCCCTGGGGTTCGCACCCACAGAATGGCGTGGGGCTCAGTGCCGCGACGTTCTCCTGATCCTCGGGGTCCATCGCGGAGGCCGTCGGGTCAGTCCACCTCCCTGAGGGGCCCGCCCCGCTCGTGCCCCTCCTTCAGCAATTCCTGATCCTATATCCAACGCCAGCAAGGCCCACAGGATTTTGTGCGATCCATTCGGTTGTCATCAACTCATTGTCACAAGCAAATTGCCGGACCTGCTTCTGGTTCACCGTGGCCCAGACTTTCCCTGGAACCTGCAGTAGAAACCAATGGCGTTGGCAGCATCAGTATGAGTAATGTACCGGAAACTGATAGCATGGGGGTGGGGGAAGGGACTAGTGTTTTGGGTTTTTGGGGGACATCACTGCTCTCCGGCGGTGGGAGCAGGAGGCCCAGCCCCACTGCTGGAATTGAACCTCCGTCCCAGTGGGCCGCAGTCCAGCGCGCAACCACTACGCCACCGGGGCTCAGCCCTAGTGTTTTTTTGTTTTGTTTTGTCTTGTTTTTAATATTTAAGCCACTGTCTATAATGCTTCTGTAGTTCCTATAAAACAATGCTTTATGATTGCTATAAAAGTTTGGGTTCTTTTCATAGACAAATTTCCGTATATTTTCCCACTTTAAAAAAAATGAATCATCCTATTGGGGATTCATACGACTCCCATCACGGTCAATACATACATCGATTGTATGCAGACCACATCTGCACACACTTGTTGCCATCATCACTCTCAAAACATCCTCCCTCCACGTAGGCCCCTAATACCAGCTCCCCATACTTCCCTCCCCCCTCCCCCATGAATCCTTAATAATTTACAAATTGTTTTTACTTTTTCCTATCTTACACGGTCCCTTCACGCACTTCCCTGTAGGAAAAACAGGAGAGGAGGTTCTATGTAGATCCCTGAAATGGGTCCCCCTTTCTGCTCCACCCTCCCTCCACCCTTCCAGAATCACCACTCCCACCACTGGTCCTGAAGGGATCATCTATCCTAAACTCCCCATGTTTCCGTGTCCAGTGTACATCCCCTGGTCTAGCTGGATTTGTCAGGTAGAATTGAGATCATGATAGTGGGTGGGAGGAAGCATTTGAGAACTAGAGGTAAGTTGCACGTTTCATTGTTACTACACTGGACCTTGACTGGTTCATCTCCTTCCTGCGACCCCTCTATAAGGGGGTGTTAGTTCACCTATTGATGGACTTTGGGTCCCCAATCTGTACTCCCCCTCATTAATAGTGATATAATTTTTAGCTCATTGATGCCTGATCTCGCTATAAAAGTTTTTTAAAGTTTACTTTTAATGTCTATTCTGACTTTGTTGCAGAGCCATAATCTGTGCAGGTCAGCTGCATACTTTTAACATTTTTCATTCATTCAATATGTATTTTTGAATTCTCACTGCCGGCAGTGAACCAGAGACTAGGAATTGAGCGGTAAGCGTGAACATGGGAACCTTCCTCAAAGCCAACATTCCAGCAGGATGAACAGACTTGAAGCAATTCACTGAAAATTCATTATTTTTTTAGGCAAATGCTCAGAAGAAGATCATAATTCTCAGAATTCCTATCAGGGTGTCCCAAGACACCCTGACAGATCAGGGGATATTTTCTCAGAGGAAATTCTAATCTTCGCTTTGAAGAATGAGTAGCCCCAGAGCAGATAAAGAGACTTCTGGGCAGAAGGAAGGGCAGAGTTAGAGAGAGAAGTCTGCCGAAATAAACAGGGATTCTGCCTACATAACCCTGAAGGCCACACCAAGGACTTCACAAGTCCTCGTCTGTCTTAATCTGGAAGCTCCACCCAAACGTATCCACCAGGGGTGACTCTGCTACTATTTGCAATATTTGGAGAATTAGAGAAAATTCCTAGAGATTTAAGCAGCAGAACGAAATAGCCAGATTTACCTTGCACAAATAACCCCCTTTATTTTCCTATTGAATTCAGCTTAATTGTTAAAACGGAATTACACATCACCAGTCCATTACACAAATCTTCACATATGGATACAAAGATAGGAGTGCTGTTTTGTAGCATGCAATAATTTCCATACTTCTGTAGGAGCCCTAGTGGTGCAGTGGTTATACAATGGGCTGCTCACCCTGAGGTTAGCAGTTTGAAACCACCAGCTGTTCCGAGGGGGAAAGAGGAGGTTCCAGACTCCTATACAGAATTGCACTCCTGGAAACCCACAGAGGCAATTCTACTCTGTCCCACATGGCTGTGATGAGTCAGAACTGCAAGAAGGCAGGTACACACCTTCCCGACTCCATCCGTTGAAACAGACAATGAGATGAAAGCATTTGCTGTGGATTCAGGAAAACCTTAGGAAACAAACAGTTTGGGGCTGAGCCTGGGTGGCGTAGTGGTTGAGTGCGGGACTGCAGCCCACAGGATTGGCGGTTCAAATCCAGCAGCAGCTCTCCAGGATCAAGGCTGGGCTTCCTACTCCCACCAGGGCAGTGATGCCAAAAAAAAAAAGAAAAAGAAAAGAAAAAAGAAACAAACAGTTTGACGGGTGTGGTCCTGTCTCTTGTTCTACTCAGGAATCTGATGTGAGTCCCAGAGGAGCTACAGCCAACTTTGAAACCTGAGGCAACAAGCAGCGGATGAAGTCAAACTTGCTAAGCAGAGAAGAAGGAAGGGCCTGGGTCCTGGATGACGTGGCCTAGACCGCCCACCTCCCAACGTGGTGTTGTGTGATGATAAGAAATGGTTCTCCGTGGAAGCCATGGGAGCTCTAGCTCTCGGATTCTTGCAGTTACAAGTCACTGGGTTTTTCTGTTGCACGTGGATGACCCACAAAATCAGGTCAGGCTGCCGAGAATAGTCTCCTTCCTCCATGGTTGTCCCCATTAGTGGACATGGAGATGGTCTTTTTATGACATCCTGTCTCCCCAGGAGCTGTACAGGCTCTGCCTTGTACCCTCTGTTTTCTAAAAGAGGAAGAGCAAGCACCAAGGATTCTGGTGGAAAATGATACGCTACACCACATCGGAATGTGCTGGTCTCATTTATTTTTAATACAAATCCATCTTTGCATGTGGGCACTGGCAAAGAAAGGGTCGTTGCGAAATGTGGGGCCACAGCGGTAAATATAGGAGGTGAGTGACACACAGCAGAAGAATCTTGTCTTCAAATTACACAGAACACAAAACCATTGTGGTGCATGACACCCTTCCCACATGTTCCCATACTTCTCCCAGAGGATTCTCATGAAGGGGATTGTGGCAGTCATATATCTATCTCAATTTTATGATTGAGATGTAAGAGTGGAGTCTGGCCTGTTCATCTGGAGATAGCCATTGAGGAGCCAATGAGGCCTCTGTGGGGGGCATGGCTTTCTCCTGAGACTTCTGGGAAATCTCGAGGTATTTCCCTCATGGAGATGAGAAGCTATCTTCCCAGTTGTTGGGAGTCAGTCTCAGAGAGACGACGAACTACGGACAAGACAAGATGGCAGCATCCGAGGAACTGGAGGAAAAGCCTCACGGCCTTACCCTGATGGAACCAGACCTCTGAAGCTGGAGAAGCTACGTGGAGACCCCTGCCAACGATGAGTTGCTTCTACCACCACTGGATGCTGTTGGTGGACCCTGAACCCTGGAAGTGAGAAGCCCAGGGGAGACCCCTGCCAGCGCCAGGATTCTGCACCCACTGGCCTGTGACTTTGTGAGTTGGAAGGAGATATTATGAGCTAATATGGGACTTATGACTTTGAACTGGACTGGGCTGGGATGCTTTCTCAATGTTTCATTCCTCATGTATATAAACCATTCCCTTATATCCATATGTGTGTCTATGAATTTGTTAGTCTACCCAGACTAACACAGGGATCATGCATTCCCTTCATTAGGTGATAGTGGAGAAGGGTCCAGCAGGGATAAAAAGAGGATGGGAATGGACTCACAATCCAGTCCACCTGAGACCTCTGCCTGAAGTTTCTTCTCTCAGCACCATTGAGTTCGTGGAAGAGCCAATCAAACCTGCACAGCATTCAGGGAAGAAGTTCAGGAAGTGATTGCTGAAATTCACACCTGCTTCGGTTACTGTGCTAAAGCAATTCACCTCTCTGTGTACACACACACACACACACACACACACACACACACACGGGCAGGTAAGCGTGGGCTTGTGCTGACTTCCTCATCTGCAGTGATTACAATTGTTTGGTACAGATGAGGAAGGAAGGGGAAGTCAGCCCATGCTTACCGTGCTTTGGGGGGTCCTCTGTCCCTCTCCAGGATTGTACACTTGACGAGGCTTTTTGATTCTGAAGGAAGGTGCTGCAGGGCTACGAGAGAGACAACTACCAGCCATATCTAGAAGCAGAATCTTTGATGTGGTGAAAAAAAAAGTGAAATGGTTCATTAAAAATTTGTAATTAAGGGGCTGAGGCCCGGTGGCGTAGTGACTGTGCATGGGACTGCAGCCCACTGGGATGGAGATTCAATTCCAGCAGTGGGGCTGAGCTTCCTACTCCCACTGCTGGAGAGCAGTGATGCCCCCCCACCAAAAAAAAATTTTGTAATTAAGGCTGAGCCCTGGTGGCGTGGTGGTTGACTGCGGGACTGCGGTCCACTGGGTTGGCGGTTCAAATCCAGCAGCAGCTCTCCAGAAGCAAGGCTGGGTCTCCTACTCCCACCAGAGGGCAATGATGCCCCCCCAAAAAAACAAAACAAACAAAAAATTCGTAATTAAGGCTGAGCCCTGGTGGCCTAGAGGTTGTGTGTGGGACTGCAGCCCACAGGGTTGGCGGTTCAAATCCAGCAGCAGCTCTCCAGGAACAAGGCTGAGCCTCTTACTCCCACCAGGGCAGTGATGCCACAAAACAAAACAAAAATTCGTAATTAAGTACAAGTAAGCTGTACTTACCTTGCTTATTGGGAAATCTGATGCTGACCCATGTTGGACACATGTAAGAAGAAATGGTGAGTTCCAGGGTAGTTCTTCCAGGCAGAGAAGATAGGAGGATTCTGGACATATCCTGTCAAAAAGCCCAGTTTTCTACATTGTAAGGGGGATTGTTTTGGGGGCGATTTTTTTTAAAGTGAACTTTCAATCATTTAACTAGGATGGATTGTATCAGACACTGATCTAAATGCACTGCCTCTATTGTCTTAAAATTTTTCCTATTAGCCCCTTCTGTCTAAAGAGGTTAAATAACAAAAGTTCTCCAAGGTCCTATGACTAATGTAATGGATAATTTTTTTTGGGGGGGGGCATCAATACCCTCAGGTGGTGAGAGTAGGAGGCCCAGCCTTTGCTCCGTGGAGCTAGAATCGAACCTCTATCCCAGTGGGCCGCAGTAATGGATAATTTTTTAAAAATACTTTTATTGGGGGTTCTTACATCTCTTATCACAGCCCATACATTCCTCCAATGTGCCAAGCACATTGACACATAACCACCACCGTCATCTTCAAAGCATTCTCTTCCCACTTGAGCCCAATATCAGCTCCCATTTCTTCCCCCATCTACCCTCTCCCACCCACCCTCTCTCATGAATCCTTGATAAGTTATAGATTCTTTTTTTCCATATCTTACATCATTCTCCATTGCCCCTCACCCACTTTTCCACTATTGGTACCCGTGGGAGGGGTTCTACGCTGATCCTTGTGATCTATTCCCCTTTTCTACACCCACCTTCTTCTTATCTCTGAGAGGTTTATCGATTCTGGATTCCCTGTGTTGTGGGCTCTTATCTGTAGCAGTGTGCATGCTCTGGTCTAATCCAATATGTAAGGTACAGTTGAGGTCATGATAGTAGGGGGAAGGAAGCACCAAAGAACCAGAGGTAAGTTGTGTGTTTCATCCCTGCTATAGTGCACCCTGACCGGCTCATCTCTTTCCTGCAACTAGAAGGGGAATTTTCTGTTTGGTTGGTTTTCTCCCAAGACAACCAACTGTCTTTCAAGGAAAGCCGCTTCTAAGAACAATTTCAGCACATCAGACAGAGTGGAAAGAACACTCCTCGTGGGTGTTTTAGGGGCAAAGATAGCATTAAGATAAAAGAGTATGAGTATAATCTCTCCAGCCCAAAGAACAGTCCCATGTAGGACTCTCTATCCCAGGAGAGTTGACGTAAGGGCATACATACCCGACTGGGGCAGCCAGCTGGAGAGAGAAAACACTGGAAATGACTGCTGCCTGAGATATATACAGAGACTGAAATGCCACTGATAAGCTCTCAATGAAGAGAACAAAGGTGAAATCCCCATGACCTTGAGACAGCTGCTCAAGCCTTGAGTGTATGTCCATTTTTGGTCACTACATTTTTGTAACATCTGGAGTGTGGTCAATGCCTCAAGAGTGCAAGAACCTCTAATGACACAAATAGCCATTGGTTACCATTACAAAGTGGTCCTGTTGCCAGAAAAACAAATGGCCAGGCACTTGAAGCCTTTATCAGAGTGGGAGAAAAAGGCGTCCTGCCCAATTTAAACCCCTCTTGGAAACCATGTGGTCAGTTTTCTGAACTATATTTGTATCTCGGAAGTCCATAGTTGCTTCACTGGGTGAAACCGGCCTCCTGGTATTTCAAGGATGTCTTTCTCTTTTTTTTTAACGTGAGGAAGGAAGCAAATAAAGTCCCAAGAACTCAATTTGTGTGGGTGTGGGCAGGGCGAGGAGGAACATGACAAATCTATAAATGGAAAACTATAGAAGGAAAAAATGTTTAAGATCGACAGCAGTTATACATGGAGTAATAAAGGGCTAATTTTTAAAAAAATCAATTAATTGGGAATTCACACAACTCTTATCACAATCCATTGTATGTGAAGCACATTGTACATTTGTGGCCCTCATCATTCTCAAAACATTTGCTTTCTACTTAAGCCCTTGGTAACAGCTCCTCATCTCCCCCACCCTCCCCCCTCCCTCTACCTCGTGAACTCTTGATAATTTATAAATTATTATCATCATTTCATATCTTACACTGTCCAATCTCTCCCTTCAACCACTTCCCTGTTGTCTGTACCCCAGAAAGGAGGTTATATGCAGACCCTTATAATCAGTTCTCCCTTTCTACCCCACCTTCTCTCCACCCTCCCAGAATCGCCACTCTCACCACTGGTCCTGAAGGGAATCACCTGGATTCCCTTATATTTCTGGTTCCTATCTGTACCAGTGTACAACCTCTGGTCTAGCCATATTTGTAAGGTAGAATTGTGATCATGATAGTGAGGGGGAGGAAGCACTGAAGAACTAGAGAAAAGTTATATGTTTCATCATTGCTACACTGCACCCTGACTGGCTCATCTTCTCCCCGTTACCCTTCTGTAAAGGGAGGTCCTATTACCTACAGATGGGCTTTGGGTCCACAATCTGTATTCTCCCCCCCCTGCCCCCGCATTTACAATGATATCATATTTAGTTCTTTGATGCCTCATACCGGATCCCTTCGACTCCTCGTGGTCACACAGGCTGGTGTGCTTCTTCCATGTGGGTTTTGTTTCTTCTCAACTAGATGGCTGCTTGTCTACCTTCCATCCTTTAAGAACCCAGATGCTACATCTTTTGACAGCTGGGCACCATCAGCTTTCTTCACCACTTTTGCTTATGCACACATTTGTCTTCAGAGATCATGTCAGGAAGGTAAGCATCATGAAATGTCAATTTAGTAGAACAAAGTGTTCTTGCATTGAGGAAGCACTTGAGTGGAGACCCAATATAAATGACTACTTTTAATGCATTTCCCAAATTTTCTGTTATGCATGCACAATAGTATTAAAACAGCATAAACATTTTAAGAAGAAAAATGTTCCAGGACATTTATTTTAAAAAGTAGACATTACTGAGCCCTGGTGGTGCACTGGTTGTGTGGGGAACTGCAGCCCACAGGGTTGATGGTTCAAATCCAGCAGCAGCTCTCCAGGAGCAAGGTTGGGCTTCTTACTCCCATCACTCCCACAGTGATGCAGAGGGAAGGGGGGGCAAACAAAGTAGACATTTGTTGAGTTGGAGTGCACCTTTTCCTTTCATCAGTTGTTTATCCTTGATATTGGACATTTCTTTTATCAGTCTAAATTAAATTGTACACATAAAACAAGCTATAATAGTCAAAGGCATAGTGTAGGTGCTTAATAAATTGCAGTTAACATTATTAAATCCATCTTAGAAGCTACCCAGCTAGAATGTTTCTTAGAAGCATAGATGACAAAACTTCATCTTGCTTACTTCAGACACAAAACCAATCCCTCAAAAAGTACATCCAGTTTGGTAAAGGGTCAGTGAGAATAAGGGAAAGTCTCAATTATGGACTGAAACTGTATTCAAACATTAATACAGTCACAAGCAGACTCAAATATACCAGGCAGCATCAGGTGACCTTTCCTCTGTTTTCTGTCATAATGGAAGGCGTTACAGACAACTTGATGGGACTGGAAACAACCGCAGTTCTATTGCTGTTCAAATGCCCAGTTCAAAACCATATCCTAAAGATCTCAGATGTAGACTTCCATTTTGAAGAAAAACTGACCTGACTTTTAAAATGAAAGAAAACAGGACAGAAAAGTCCTTTCCTAGCTCTACAGTAAGGAGTCTAGTGATTATCAGTTGGGTTACTAAGCTAAAGGTCTGCAGTTCAAAACCACCAGCCACTCTATGGGAGAAAGACAGGGCTTTCTACTCCTGCAAAATATTATCATCTTGGAATCCCACAGGGGTAGTTCTAGCCTATCATACAGGGTCACTAAGAGTCAGAATCAAGTCTATGGCAGTGAGTAAGTATGAGCTCTAAAGCAAAGAATATTGATTGACAAACGAACAAACAAATCTGTCTTAGAACTGAGGGCAGTGATGCCCCCCCCCCCAAAAAAAAATATGTCTTGGAAGAAGTACATCCAGAATGCTCCATGGATGGCGGGACTTCAGGAGAGATTAGTCTCTGGAGATGGCCATGATGCTTGGTAAAGTAGAGACAGTGACATGGATTGAGATGGATTGACAATGGACTCACACATGAGAACCCAGGTGAGGATGACACCAGACCAGGTGATGTTTCCTTCTGTTGTACATGGAATCAACTCAGTGAAACCTAGAAACAGTCTCTACAATTTCCCCCAAACTCCATGAATTCAATGGTAAGGAGAAGGACAGAACAGAGGGGAATGTGACCATTTTGACAAGGAGCTATTGTTTGGAGTGAGAATCTGGGCTCCCTTCATCTCTGTGGTGATCATGTATTCATTATGCCAATTTAATGATAGAGATGTAGGGGTGGAGTCTAGCTTATTAATCTGGAGATAGCCATTGAGTAGTCAATGAGGCTTCTGTGTGGGCATGGCTTTCTCCTGAGACTTTTGGGAAATCTGGTGATATTTCCCTCGTGGAGATGAGAGACCATTTCCCCAGTTGTTGGGAGTCAGTCTCAGAGACTACGAACTATGAATAAGACAAGATGGCATCGACCAATGAGCTGGAAGAGCCGGAGGAGAAGCCACACAGCCTTACCCTGATGGAACCAGACTCTAAAGTTGAAGAAGCCACGTGGAGACCTCTGCCAGCGCTGTTACTTCTACCACCACTGGATGCTTTTGATGGACCCGGAGCCCTGGAATCAAGGAGCCATGGGGAGACCCCTGCCAGCACCAGGATTCTGTACCCACTGGCCTGTGACTTCGTGAGTCAGAAGGAGACTTTATAGATTGGTATTGGGCATATGAGCTAATATCAGACTTATAACTTTGAACTGGACTGGGTTGGGATGCTTTCTCTGTGTGCCATTCCTCTTGTATATAAACCATTCCCTTATATCCATATGCATGTCTATGAATTTGTTTCTCTAGTCTACCAGGACTAAAACAATCTCCCCTCAGTTTCTAGACAGATAAAATATGTGTTAGGTTTCCTCATGCCTACGGTTGGGGGAGGGGGGTGATGATGGCCTAGTTCACAGCAGCTGTTGATCACCAGCCCTGGTAGAGGCTAGTTCATATTTCACTAAGTGTTCCTTGCCCCACTACCAAGGATTTCAGAAATGCTTTGAAGGACTAAAGACCACAACAACCTCCATTTCTATGAGGCCAGTCTTTGGCTGACTCAGTCACAAAGAGAGACAATTTGGCTCCTGGTTGGAGAAGAACATTCTTCTTCAAGTCAAAGACTTTGGTCAAGAGTCCATGGATTCCTTGTTGTGGTGTGGTTGGGAGTGTTAGATGCCATGGAGTGGGCCTCCGACTCTTGGCAACCCAGGCACAGCAGATCATAACACTGCCCAGATTGGATCATCCTGACCCACAGGCTTCTTTCTCATTGGCTGATGTCCTACATCCCAGAGATAGAGCCAGGTGGAGCTAGGACTCCAGGTACCTGTCTCTGAGGAGTTCCTGAATGTCGCAGTTGGGAGTTTTGAGTATTCACAAAAGGTTGGCAGCTTGAATCTACCCTCCCCCCCACCCCTACACACACACAAGTACCTCAGAAGATGGGCCTGATACCTTACTTCCCAAACCCTGCGGGGCAGTTGCTTTCTAAACTTGTGGGGTGTTCAAGAGTCGGCATTGTCTCCATGGCAGCAACCACCATGATGACTGCCTCTCAGGCATCTGGAAGTTTCACAGGATTGCTCACCTGAAATGTGCAGAGTGGAGTCTTAATTGACTCAAAGGAACCATCTTGGCTACAGTCTTCCTCCCCTTTCTCTCCACAGTGACCCCTTGGCCAGGAGTATCTTTTGAGACAACTCTGCATTCAGGTTCCCTGTAGGATTTCTTTGTATCCTGTCCCTAAAGGCTGCTGCTGTGAAACATGGCTCCCAAATCTCTCCTAAAAGCCCGAACACTTTTATTTCTTCCACCTAGGGAACAAATGTGCTTCCAAAGACAGGGAGGAGAGAGAACTGGCCCGAACCATATGCACTGAATATTTTAGTGTAAGAAGAGTCCTGTCCAGCTCATTATTCATTTATCACACAGGCATCCACCGAGCAACAGCTGACAAGTGCAAAAGAGGTGCACACGTCCCCTGACTGTTGGGGCACTCGACGCAGACCCGCAACCCCTTCCTCTGGAGGCTCGCCTCCCCTGGCTCCCAAGCTGCTCCCGGCAAACATATGGTGATCATTCAGCGTCCTCCTTTCAGTGACCAAGTGACGCTGACAACCGGGGATCTACAACAACCTCAACGGAGGGTTTTGTTTCCTTCTGGATTATTCCACATTTGGGGCCTGTTAAAAGTTTTGTTACTGTATAAATATTTACCCAGAGACTTTGGTTACTCTAAAAACATAACACACATCACACTGACCCCAGATGCTGCGAGTCATATCAAAGATTCCCAATTAAGAAAGGGGAAAAGAACGAAAGGCCTCTGGAATTCGGTTATTTTCCATCAAATATTTTTTCCTGCTGTTCTTATTGCAAGGCTTGGAAAGTACCAAAATGTGTCTGTCCTTGACGTTCTATAAATATTCTGATCTCACTTACTGTCCATCAGTCAGTTGACTTGGGCACACCAAGGGAGGGCAGAGATGCCAGAGAGAAGGCAATGGGGCAAGCCCAGGCTCCACCTCTAAACCTAACCCGGCTCCATGTGGGAGGCAGAGATAGCAGGGAGAGGGAGGGAAGCCACGGGGCTCACACCTCTCCAGACAAGAGACCCTGCTTTCTGTTCAAAAGTGCTAAGTTTCCACTGGTTCCTGATTCTGATTGACTCATGTGACTGCTACCTGAAAAAAAATGGAAACCTTCAATGATCCTAGGCGAATGCTTAAGGGTCTGTATCAAGATTGACACTTGGTGACTTGGGCTTAGTTACTAATTCGTGGTGAATTTTTTTACTTGTGCTTAAAAGAAATGCCAGTGATGAAATTGTTGGTAAGTTAACATAAGTAAACTGATGTTTACTTGCTTATTAGGTAACCCACTCGTGTTCAGTGTGCACCCCAAAGGTCCTTGTTGAGAAAGCAAAAGGGCAGAGGGGCAGAGGCGGAGAAATATTCTTTTCTTAATCTTCCTGTCCTTCTCTTTGCCATGGAGTTAATCCTCTTCACCCAAAGGATGCGGCTAGTTTGGGATTTTTGCTGCGTTCGTGCATGCAAGGTTTCTGGTTTTTATTTGCAGAGCCCTCGTTTGCTAGTGCAGAACACACAGCTCCTGGACGTGGGAGCAGGCCTCTGGCACGAAGCCCCACTCGGGGAGCCAGGGAAGCAATAGCTGCCTGCCTGGGGGAGGCCCTGCTTCCTCCACGGGCAGCTGGACCCACACGCCCTCCAGGGGACCCACGCACGGCTGGTTGGGAGCTGCCCTAAGGAACTGAACAACTGAACACAGGCTTCCCAAGCCTATGCCAATGGCATCATGGGTGGGCGAGGGCATTTGTGACCCATCAGGTTCTCGGTGGTGATTTCTAGAAGGAGACTGTGAGGCCTTTCTTCCTAGTCCGTGTTAGCCCGGAGGCTCCACTGAAACCTGTCAGCATGATCCCCCCCCACCCCCACAAGCTTCCACAGACAGGCATGGCCGAGAGCAGGCCTGAGGTCCCCTGGTCAAGACTCGAACCAGCTGGCTGGCATGCGAAACAAGAATTCTATCATTGAACTGTGCTGTCCCCAGCAAGGCACCTCCCGCTAGGGCAGCACTTCTCAACCTGTGGGTCGCACCCCCTGTGGGGTCGAACAACCTTTTTCACAGGGGTCGCCTGATTCAGAACAGTAGCAAAATGACAGCTGTGAAGGAACAGTGAGAATAATTTTATGGTTGGGGCGTGGGGTCACCACCACAGGAGGAACTGTATGAAAGGGCCACTGCATTAGGAAGCATGAGAATCTGAGCAATTGCCTCGCAGGTTCGAAACGAGGCAATGGGTTGCTGTTCCATGTTGAATGATACATCGTAAAAAGAAGCAAACCCTGCAGCTTTTGAAATGGGGCAGGTCTGCTGGCCAAATAAATGCGGTCTTCATCTTATCTGTTATCTTAAAGAGAAAAGAACTTGGAGGCTGGAATGCTTACCACAGCTCTGCTGAGTCTGGTGCAACAAACCCTGGGGCTGCCTTTTTCCTTTCCTTTCTCTCTTTCTCTCTTTCTTTTTTAATGGGACTGTAGCTAGTGGGCAGTTGCTGTGGTTTGTGTCATTCTCCCCATTCCGCATAGGAATTGACCGTAAATGGTGTAATGGCTTGCTCCAAGTTTTATAGCGTGCCAAGATTAGAGTTAAACCAAAAAAAAAATATATTGGAATTTCTGATTTCTAAACTCGGGCTTTAGCCAGCAGACCCGGCTCTAAATAAACAAGCTTCAAATCCACACATAGAAAATTTGAGAGTGATGAAGCATACAACTTCCTTCTAGTTCCTGAAGGCTTCCTCTTCCCAACTATCGTGGTCCCAACTCTACCTTACAAATCCAGCTGGACTGGAGGAGGTACACGGGTGGAGATGGGAACTGGAAATACAGGGAACCCAGGACAGAGAAAGCCCTTGGGGCCAGTGGTGAGAGTGGAGTTACCCGAGAGAAGGTGGGGTAGACAGACGGAACCAACTACAAGGATCTGCACAGAACCTCCTATCTGGAGGACAGCCATCAAAGGACTGGGCTGGGGGAAAGGTCGGGCAGTGTAAGATATGACAGAACAATAATAATCTATAAAGTATTGGGGGTTGGTGGGGGAGGGAGAGCAGGGGAAGAGGGGAAAGGATGGGAAGCCGATATCAAGGGCTCAAGTGGAAAAGCGGATATTTGGAGAATGGTAACAGCAGCAGACATGCGAAGGTGCTTGCCATAGTATCTGTGTTTATGTGTGGTGAAAACGATGTACGAGCCCCCAATAAGATAATTTTTAATTGAAAAAAAAAAAAGAAAGAAAATCTGAGAGAAATGCTGTTGTCAAAACCCAAACTCACTGCCATCGAGTGTCTCGTGACCCTGGGCATCTCCGTGGCGCAGTGGGGAGCCTCTCATCTCTCCCAAAGATGTAGCAGAACGGAGCGTCTTTTAGAAACGGCAGGTGAGACTTCATAATGCTTTCATTCACAGTTTCCTCTATCACTTTTGTATATCCCTGATCAAAGAGGCAATATTTGCTTTCTCTCTCTGAGGACGTGGGACCCAGAGAGGACCAGCACATACCCAAGGGCGTGGTTTTTGGTTAGTTGTAGAACCACGACTGTGATGGTTAGGGGTTATGACACCCAAACACTCCCGGCTCTGGGTAGACGTGGAGCTCAGACTATCAACGGTGTCCCAGCATGGTGTCCCAGCCTGATGAGGCCTCCTTGGGGTCATACGCCTTTTTGTATCAGAGAGAAAGACTGAGTTGCGTCGAATTCTCTTGGATCCTCCGAGGGCCTTTCCCCAGAGCCAACAAAGAGAGCGGCTTCCCCTGGAGCCAGTCCCTGAATTTGGATTTCTGTGGAAAAATAAAAGTATTTTTGTGAAGGCCAACCACTTGTGAGATGTCTGTTATAGTAGCACTAGATACGTAAGGGAGACCCACCTCTACTTTAATAGTCTGATTCCAGCAGTTGGGATGGGCCTGGCTGCCCCAAACCCTGACTTTTCCATTCCCACCAGTGTTTCAGGAGGCCAAGTGAGTGACTTTGACCTTCCATCTCCTCTGCTCAGACCCTTCCATTCCTCTCCCAGTGGCTGTTAGCAATTGCAGCAGCTCTGGTGCCCCGGCTGAACTCTGGCTGATGAACTAACTGACAGGGGAGCTGCAGAAGAAATAGAAGAGCACCCCCTCTTCATGTTGGAGGAGAAGCCTTCTAACACAGCCTGCCAGGGATAAGCCATTGCCTTTCTGGGCCAGGTGTCTGGCGCCTTCTGCTGTGAGCGCCAGGAGCTGGCTGGGATGAACACCGTCAGCGTTCTCTGAGCTTGAAGACCACTCTTTGTCTGAAGTGGATACAGACTTTTTCCTCCGTGTTCCAGACTCCGGGCTCCTTATCAACACAGAACGGAAAGAAAGTTCCTTGCACATTGGTGAAAATGTTGCGTCGAAGAGAACATGAATGCTGACACAGAAGATTCAACACGCTGCCAACAGAACCCCCCTCTGCTTTGCCTTACTAGGGAAACTTGAGTTCTGGAATTCCAGCCTTGGTTAACCCAAATCCACAAATTTGCCTGCCTTATGAAGCTTAGTGAGAGAGCTGTTTTTCTATTATTCATACCCAGTATGTTCTGTCCCGAGCTGACACCACAGAGTCTATCTCCCCACACTTAACCCTTTGTGTGTCGATCATCTTTTGGTAACCACCAAAGGGAAACAGAGAAAAGTGCATATGCCTGGGATTTTCTAAAGCACAACTGTTAGTTCTGACTTGACTGGAAATTTCCCCACCTCTTCAGCGAATTGCCTCAAAGAGTTAGGCCTTGTTTCCATTGGTTGAAGCTGAGTTACACTGTGTGCTCGTTAGCGAGGAGGTCAGGAGCTTTGGTAGTGGTCACATGTTGGTCTGGGACCCTCCGGATCATCAGTTTGCAACCACCAGAAACTCCACTGGCCGCTGCTCACTCCCATAAACAGTGAGCGTCTTAGCAACCCACAGGGCGTGGCTGTGAATGCGTGTTGACTTGATGGAAGTGAGTCTGGGTTTGGGTTTGTTTTTTGTAGTGGGAGGAAGGAGTGCTCATTCTTGGCTACAAATTCAGATAAGACGCAGCAGCAATCTGGAGGCACAGTCTCTGTAACAGTTCAGGTCTTGGGCCTGGCACAAGCTTCTGAAAGGTTTCTGTGAGCTGAGGGGTGTGTGTGTGTGTGTGTGTGTGTGTGTGTGCCTTCATGTCTGGAGCGCTGGCTCTGGAGACCTAAGCATACAGTAAATGACATCATAGGTAGCTCAGGAAAATGATTTATTTTTAGCAATGACCCTTGTCTGTTACATGATCGGACCTTACAAGAGAGAAAAAAAGGAGACGGAAAATAAACACAGAAGGCAATGGAAGAATTCTATTTGATCTTAAAAAGCACAGGCGTGAAGCTCCATGAAGCAGAGCTTTCTTAGTGCTTTTCAAACAGGGAGGTGTTGACAGGAGAAATGTCTGAACAGTGGAGGGTATGCCCTCTGCAGAGCAGTTCATTCCTTCCCTGCAGTCATTTTCTTGGATAATGTGGTTCCCATAGGCAGGAAGAGAGACTGGGGCTAGACACGGGGCTTCTGGCTGGTCCCTCAAGGGTTCCTTGGACCTCCTAAAGAGGACGCTTCCAAGCAATCTGCCCTGTTTTTCTTGGCTTCATAGAGGCTGACCTCCAAGGGGCTCCTGCCACTCCTGTGTCCGTGCTGTGCCGAGGGAGGGGAGAGAGAGAGAAGAATTAAAAAAAAAAAAAATTCAGCAGAAAATTGGGGGTGGCACTTCACAGAGGAGGTAAAGACATAATAAAAAAGATTTCCAAACTTACTATTCCGCAGGGAACTGCAAATGAAGACCACAGTGAAATACCATTCACACCTGCCAGGTTAGCAATTATTAAGAACTCTGATAATACCAAGTGTGGGAGAAAATAGAAAACTACCACTGCAGGTGTTCATTCATTCACATCCCTAATGAGCGTGTAATGGGGATAATCGCTTTGGCAAACAATTTGACATTTTTGGTAAAGCTGAGCGTGCAGATAGCTAATACTTGGCAGCTTCACTCCAACGTTTTCTTTCAAACATGGAACTACTCATGTCTTCTGAAGCCAATTAGTGATAACAAGACCTAGGCTGGGTTCTCAAGAGAAGTAAAACCAGTGAAGCTCACATATGGGTATATGTAAGAGAAGTTTATAACAAGGAAATGTCTCACACAGTTGTGGGGCGGGGGGCAGGGGGGGGGCGCGAATCCCAAACCTGTGGGTCACAGGCTTTTCTTGACTCTAGGAGGGGCCGATGAACCCAAGAGTAGAAGTCAGATGGCAGGCTTCTGACTGCCAAGGCAAATGCATCTGCCAAGGTTGGCAGGTAAGATGGCAGGCTGTTGATGACCTCCAAGACTGGCAAGCAAAACAGCAGGCTGCTGGCTCAACGCCAAAGACTTGATGGTCAGATGACAAGCCAAATGCACATGCAAATTGTCAGACCCGTCAAAATGCAAGAAAGTTGTTGTGCTTTTTTTCCCCCTTCACAGTGTCTACTTATATTGGAAGCAGGGCACACTCCTAAGGAAAGTTCCTCTCGATTAGCCACTTTAGCAGACCCCATCATGGAAGCAATGATATTATGCTAGATCTCACTGTGGGAGGGAAAGGGCCGCTTCTTTTGTTATTGCTGGGGGTCCTCCAGTCAGCTCTGACCCACAGCAGCCACATGTGAAACAGAAGGAAACACTGCACCGTCCTATGGCAACCTCACAGTTGTTTCAGTGCTGAGTCCATTTGGGGTTCCTAACGATCAACCCATTGAAAAGTGGAGCCTAGCCAAATCGGAACAAAACCTTAACTATCATTGCATGCAATCAACATTTTTTAAAAAATGAGCTAGAATGCCATTGCACAGAAAAACTTTAAGAGCATTGCGCAGTAAGTATTGCTCTGTACATGGTTTGTGTCTGTTATATGACTATATATGTGTGTGTACACATGAGTACATGGCTGTGTTTTGGGATCTATGGCAGGTCCTGGGTGATTCTACTTCTGTAACTTATGAACCCTGAAGCTTTGCTGGTATCATGCTGTCATCTTCTGAAAATTCATATTAAAATGACCTATCTAATCTGCTTCTGTTGCCCTTTATTTATAAAGCCTTCTCAATATTCGGGCTGCTTGATTCAAATTTTATTTACTCACAATAAATAGATTATCCTACATTAATTTTGCTGTTTCTCTAAGCAATTTAGATTTTTTTTAATAACTAAGAACACCAGAATAACTCAGATTGTGTAGTGTGTGTGTAGTAAAAATATACAACAAAAATTTTCTATCTCAATTTTTCTCAATCATGTTTAAATGTATAAAAGGATTCAAAAATTCTTCAAAATATTCCCCTATTTTTCAATTTAATTTTTCCACAAACTTTTTCAAGGCCCTTTGTACAATTGAGCATCATTGATCACATTCAGAATATGGTGCAGCTATCACCACTAAAATTTTCCAAATTTTCTCATCACCCCAAACAGAAACACAGTATGTCTCCATTTCTGCCCCTTCATGCACCCTTTGTAAACCACTAATAAACTGTCATCTTTACCTACATGAAGTGTCATAGCTGCATGCTTTCATGTCAACTTGATAAATAAGTGCAGGAGCGGAGTCAGCCTGAGGATGCCTCGCTGGGGACACGGTCTTCTCATGAGGAATGCCGCACACTCTCTCTCTGTGCTTCACTTTCCTGCTGTTGAGACACTCAGATCTGGAGGAGCCATATTAGACCTGAGTCAGCACTGAGATGCTTCCACCACCATTGGATCCACAAGCCTTTCCACCTACCGGCCTGTGCTCTTCCTGCATCACTGCATGTGCTGCCTGAGTCTGAAGAGGAATGAATGGACTTACATTGGACTTATGGGCCAATGGAAGACTTATGGAGTTGATCTGGACTGGGCTGAGGTGTTTTCTTAATATACAATCACTCATATGTACATGAGTGTCTTTGGATTTGTTTCTCTCGGCCACCCAGCCTAACACATGAAGTCTATGCATTCTGCATCAATGGGATGCAGAATTTTTCCTTTTTCTTTTTCCTTTTGTCTGACTTATCTCACTCAACATTATCCACATCATAGTACACATTACATTTTTTAAAGAAAATTAAAGACCCTTGTGCTGGAGTCCTCCAACACCTGTGCACTCAGAGACACGTGGAACATTAATAACTGCACATAAAATAGAAAACTACAGATAAAGCAAAAGTCCACATGATAAGAAAACAGATAAAGCACCTGTTGGGTAGTAACACCGTGGAGCAATGCATAGCAGTGAAAAGGCGATAGCGAAATGCAGCAGTGTGGATATTGTATATCTAAGAAGCTCAAGCTTGAGAAAAAAAGAACTGGTCATGGAAGACTACACATTGTGTGTCATTTTATATTTAAAAAAAACCCTTGAATACCAAAGCAAAATAATATTTTAGCTTTGTGGTAAAATGCTGTTTCAAAAGCAAAGGCTTTATGAAAACAAAATTTAGATTCGTGGAGGATAAGGAAGAGAAGAACTGTGGCAATGTTCTGGGTCTTAAGTTGTGTGGCAGGTTAGGTATCATGCCTGTTTGTCTTATTATTATAATTACAGAGAGGTTTCAGGGACATTTTAAATGCATACAATATTACACAAAGCAAAGTCAATGATTCCATAAACAATGTCTCAAAACAAAAACAAACAAAAAAAAAACTAGCTTACAACACACACACATAGTTTCTCCCCTCCAAACAGAAACTTCTATCAAAACCAACAAAAAGAAATGGAAGGAAAATTTCTTTAGCTCATGCTCACAGATCATTTTAAAACACTGGTGATGTGGATCAGTACTTATTTTCTTTTTCTTTGTTTTTTTGGGGGGGCATCACTGCTCTCCAGTGGTGGGAGTAGGAGGCCCAGCCCCACTGCTGGAATTGAACCTCCGTCCCAGTGGGCCGCAGTCCCGCGCACAACCACTACACCACCAGGGCTCAGCCCCAGTACTTATTTGCATAGATGGTAAATAAGTCAGCTAAGATCCTTTTGGAATAGAATGCTTTACCTTGAGATTAGTCTTTGAATGTTAAAGAAGAAAAGATTTCCAGAATAAATTCCCCCAAATCGTTAATAAATCATGTTCCTACCTATTTTTGTCAGACATTATTGCTAACTAACATAGATTTTTAAAATTTAAAGTAGATTTGTTCCCAAACCACATTTTACCCGTGAGAGGATAGTATGTTCCAAAGTGGACTGAGCTCTTGAGTCAACACAACTCATTGCCTGGTCTCACTCTCAAAACTCAATGGGGTTGATGTGCTCCTGAAACAGTACATACACAGTATCTTCCCAACATGCATTTTGCTCAGTAATTCACAAAGCATTCACAGTTACTTGTTTTAGTAACGTTAACCTTAGAGCAAACCAGGAAAATGCATCTGTCTACCCAAAGTTAATAAATACCACACATTTTGTTGTTGTTAGGTGCTGGCAAGTCAATTTTGGCTTAGATTGGCACTACGTGACAGAGTAAAATGTCCCACAGGTTTTCTAAGCTGTGATCTTGACAGAAGCAGAGCACCAAGTCTTACTCCCGCAGAGCTACTGGGCGGAGAAAACCAACAACCTTGTAATTAGCATATGATCTTTTAAACCACTGTGCCAATAGGTCTCCTTCGACCAACTTTATTGTTCAAAAACCATTTCTAACACCAGGGGAAACACTCAGGGCATGCAACAGAGTAGCAAGGGGAGCAAAACAATGAAATTCCCAGAGACTACCAAAAATAGACTTTGGGGCTAAGTCCTGACACTCCATCAGACTCGACTAGAAAACACTCTTAAAGGTCAACAAACAGACCTGGAACTATATACATGCTTTTTTTCCCCCTCTTCTGGTCATTGTAGTTTGCTGTTGTTGTTTGTTTATTTATTTGCTTTTGTTTTGCTTTGTCTAGTTTTTGTGATTATTATTGTCTCTGCATGTCTATCTGGATAAGATAGGTAGGGCAAACAATCCAGAGGAGAAAACAACAGGGTCAATGGTTGCTGGGAGATGTGAGAGAGAGGGCAGGCAGGGGGAGAAAGTGGGTGTTAACAAACCAGGGACAAGGGAACAACAAATGATCTAAAGTCAATGGCAGGGAGGTCATAGGATGCCTGGTAGGGTTTGATCAAGGACAATGTAAATGAGAGAAATTACTGAAACTCAAATGAAGACTGAATATGATAGTGGGATAAGAGAAAAGTGAAAGGAAATAGAGAAAAGAACTAGGAGACAAAGGGCATTTACAGAGGTCTAAATACAGGCATGTACATATGTAAATATACTTATAGATGGTGATAGAGAAATAGATGTATATACATATATTTATACATTAGTTATTAAGGTAGCAGATGGACATTGGACCTCTACTTAAGTATTCCCTCAATGCAAGAACACTTTGCTCTAATAAACTGGCATCCTGTGATGTTCACCTTCCTGACTGGATCGCTGAAGACAAAATGTGTGCATTAGCAAAAGTGGTGAAGAAAGCTAATGGTGCCTGGCTATCAAAAGATATAGAGTCTTGGGATGTCAGGGAATATATTGAAAGGAAAGAGTGGTGGTTGGTAGCAAGAATAATGAAGTGCTATAGCATTTTAGAAAGATCAGACATTTAGAACATCTTTAGTGTCTACTTCTTTGGGACTAACCTTGAGTTCAACTTTCTAAAGCAAATTATTTCTGGAGGCAACCCATTACTGAAAAATTAGCTAGTGAAATCCTTATGTTTAGCAGTGGAATGCTATCTGATATAGCACTGGAAGATGAGCCTGGCACATTGGAAGGCACTCAAAATACAAGTGGAGAGAGATGCAAAATCTAATTGGAGAAGAGCTGCCTCCTCAAAGCAGAGTTGATCTTAATGACTTAGTGGAGCAAAGCTTTTATGATCTCCATTGGCTAACGTGGCACAACACAAGATGAGAAGAAACAGCTGCAAACGTCCATTTGTCTGAAATCGATCAAACATACACTCAGGATGCATTCATCATTACTGGAAATTGAAATTTGAAGATCAGAAATGAAAAAGGAAAGATCAGTAATTTGAAAATATGGCTTTGAAACTGGAGATCAAATGATAGATTTTTGCAAGACCATTGACTGCATTGCAAACACCGCTTTCAATACCATAAACGGAGTCTTGGGGACGTGGTGGGTTACAAGTTGGTTAAGAGTTCAAAACCACCAGCTCCTCTGAAGAAGAAAGATGAGACCTTTGCTCCCAGGAAGATTTACAGCTTCAGAAAACCGCAGGGGCAGTTCTCTTCTGTCCTATAGCATTGCTGTGAGTTAGCCTTGACGTGATGGAATAGTTTGACTTTGGGGGTCTTTTCTCGCACCTATGGACCTCGCCAGATGGAATACACAAGAATCAAATTGATGAAATCTGTGGGAGGAGCACAAAGCCAGACCCAAACTCACTGCCATCAAGCGTCCCACTGTGGGTTTCCCAGACTATCAGTGTTTCAAGGAGAAGGAAGGTCAATCTGTCTCCTGTGAAGCTACTGGTGATTTCAAACTGCTAACCCTTCAGATTGCAGTCCAACCGGAGCCTAAATATCCCTAGAGAATACGCCACCTGACTTTCTTGATTAGATCCCACTAGAATATAGAGTCCGTTTTAAGACCAGATTGGACCCATTGAACACAAAAACCAGATGAGCTGTGGGACAATAGGAACATCAGATATGAAAAAAGCAAAGGGTCATTTAAAAGAAAGAAAAGACCAAAGCGGATGTCAGAGGAGACTCTGATCCTGATGCTTGAATATAGACTAGCTAAAGTGACTGGGGAAAGTACCTACGTAAGAGAGCTCAAGAGAGCAAAGGAAAACAGTGTAATGGAGTGTGCACAGGCCTGTAATTAGAAAAGTATGAATCGCACAGTATACCTCAAGCTGAAATAACTAGAGAGAGAGTTCAAGCCTTGATTTGCAATGTAGAAGAATTTTCCTGTCAAGATAGTAAACAGTGTAGAATGCGTCAAGGGGATGGTGGGAATAGAATCACTATACTAAAAGGAATTATTGAATATGCAATTATTTGCAGGCAAGAATTAACATATGATCAAGAGCTGGTGGTACTGATGGAAGAAGTCCAAGCTTCCTTGAAGGCACTGACAGAAAACAAGACTCCGGGAATTGATGGAGTCGTAATTGAGAGATTTCATCAAACTAATGCAGCTCTGTAAGCACCGTTCGAAGCCAAGAAATTTAGAAGACAGCTACCTACCTGGTCAATGGCCTGGAAAAGGTCCATATTTATGCCCTCCCCAAAGCAAAGTGACCCAACAGAATGGGGACCAGTATGATTAATGTATCACATGTAAGTATAGTTTTGCTATGGATAAGTTTTAAACGGTTGCAGCAGTCCATTGACAGGGAGTTGCCAGAACTTCTAGCCATCTGGAGGAGAGCATGTGGAATGAGGGATGTCATTGCTGATGCCCAGTAGATTTTGACTGAAAGCGGGGAATATTAGAATGGTATTTACTGATGTCTTATTGATGATAAAAGGTGTGCTTGTGGATTATAACCGTTGCAAATAATAGAAATTCTGGAACATTTCATTGTGCTCAGGCAGAACCTGTAGATTAGACAAGGGATATTGCATGGTTTAAAAG
This sequence comes from Nesogale talazaci, assembly GCA_004026705.1. NCBI lineage: Eukaryota > Metazoa > Chordata > Mammalia > Afrosoricida > Tenrecidae > Nesogale > Nesogale talazaci. The sequence continues at coordinate 23,392 of PVJH01031157.1, forward strand.
GAGGAAGTGTGTAGTATCCAGGTAGTATCATTGCACTATACTTAGTCCATACACTGAGCAAATAAAATAAGAAGCTGAACTGTAGGGAATAAAACTCTGCGTCACGATGGGAAGAAGACTCATTAACAACCGTGTGTGAGAAGCCGATGGCACAACCTGGCTTGCTGAATGCAAAGGGAGGACTTGCAGCTCTTACCGATGAAAATCAAAGATCATATCCAGCAGCCAGTATGCATTACAACTCAATGTTAAGAAAATGATGAAAAAAATTAAAATAAAAAAAAAGAAAACGATGAGTTGGAGTTGATAGTACTTGATAGTAGTTGATAGTTGGAGTTCTTGATAGTACCTAGCAAGCTGTCCCCAGCCCTCATCACGCCCCAAAATGCAAATTTTTTTTTCATTTAGCCAAATTTATTTTTTAGACTGTGGGATCAAAAATATGTTCTTTTTGATCACTAAACTGAAAGTAAATTGACTTAATCTATATCCAGAAATATTCTATATTAGTATCTGTATTATTAATTGTACTTTACTTAGGTCATTTTATATTTCAGTTGAGGGCCTTTTATTTGGGGTAAGGAGACATCCTGCCAGGTATTAGATGTTTTACTTTTTCACAAAAAGGAGGCAAGATGGGGGGTTAT
>PVJH01031158.1:0-24095 GCA_004026705.1 Nesogale talazaci
CCTTCGGGGGGGTGGGGGGAAGGGTCAGGGGGCTGGACTTCATACGCCCAAAACGCACAGCCCTGGTCAGAGGACTGTGGCTTCCTAGGTTGAAAGCTTTGTTTCAGAAAGGTTTCTACTCACACCGAGGCTTTAAGATGGAAGGACAGCTCTGATTTCAGTCTTCTCAATTCTCTCTCTCTCTTTCTCTCATACACACACACACACACACACACACACACACACACACACGGCATCTCTGATTTCAAGCTCCCTTACAATAGTGTATCTGGGTCAGTGGATGGAAATTCAACTGTTAAGAGCATCTAAATTCCCCTCTCGATCTGCCCTAAATTAGCTGTCTTCCCGTCCAGCTGGCAGCCACTTTAAGACGGAGGCGGGGCAAGAGGGTCTCCATCTTTGAGTAAAAAGCTCTGGGAGGGAAGTGGGGACATCAGCTGTCCCTCTCCCAGGGAGACAAATAACAGAAAAGTGGATGAGGGGCGAAGGAGGGTACAATGTAAGATATGGAAAGAATAATCTATAACCTACCCAGGGTTTGCGAGGGAGGGGATGAAATCGGGAGCTGAAATCAGGGGCTCGAGTGGGAAGAGAAGGCTGTAAACACAATGATGGCAGCATTGGCACAAATGTGCTTGACACACTGGATGAATGTATGGATTGTGATGGGAGATGTCAGAGCCCCCGATAAAAGTGCTAAAGAAAAAGAAAAGTGCTCAACTGCCCACTGAAGGAAAGCAAGGCTTTGAACGGCTTCCAGAGCAGCGTGGTGATTGACGTCCCAAACAAGGGCCCCTGGGCAGGCAAGCTGTTGCCGTGGCGTTTGAGCCCCTGGGAAGCAAACCAACGCTCCCACCCGCTCCGAGGTGCTCCGAGGCTGCAGCCCGTCCAGAGTGCTGTGGGCCCCAGGCTCCTCCCAGGGGAACCCAGGGCCCCCGCCTCAGGCTTCGGAACTTTCCAGGGGAGGGCCTGCGGCGGGATTCTGGGGACCAGCAGCCATGGTGGTGATGATATAGCTGGGCACCCCGTTGAAGCACCTCGTCCCTCACCCTCTCCGAGTGCAGCGTGCCTCCCTGGCAGCCCCTGTTCACAATCATCCCTGTTGCCTGAGGTGCCCGGGGGTCTTGGTCACATGCTTCCTCTTGAAATGGCAGAGTGCCAGCCAATCCACTCTGGCACACCCACTCTTTCTCCTGGTCCACCAGGTTCCACTGGATCTTCTTTCTGAGGGATGCAGTTCTTGACACGAGAGCCCATGGAGCACAGCCCTACCCTGACATATGTCTGTGCCATGACTCACAGTGACCCTGTAAGGCGGTGACATTGCCCTCCGGGATTTCCATGGCTGGAATCTTCCCCCACTCCCCTCAGATTCACGGCATATAATTCACAGTGCTCCAACCAATAGTCCAATCACATCAAGAAGAACTGTGCGATCATCCCCACCGTCGGTTTTTGAACATTTTTCTTCAATCTCTACTCCTGGTTATAAACCACCCCCCTTCCCCTCAACCTCCCCTGCTGCACTTCCAAGGAACTAATCATCCTGTTACAGTCTCTGTAGATTTTCCTCTCCTGGACTTCACACACAGAAAAAACATTCAAAAACAGTAACAGAAACTAACCGAGTAACACCGATTAAAAACCTCAAATCAAAAGAAAGCAGATAATACTAGAAACTAGAACAAATGCAAGTGGATCATAAAGGAGCTCAAACCTGACTGCATTCTGCATGTTAGCAAAGGATTCCCATCTCTGGTCCATGTCAGAGGGGAGTTACCGGGGGCTTAATCAACACGAATTTCCCCTTCATTTTTTAAAAAAATAACTGAAACAGCTTTAAAATGGGTCTCAAGGGAGATCCAAGGATAAGACATTACATTGTAACCTGACTACATCTGCTGTAACCCACTGTACAATGTTCTTTGTCTGATAACAGGGCTCCTCGTATCTCCATGATTGGAGGAGACTGACCAGATGCTAAATCTGCAGGTGGCCCCACCCCACCATCAATAGATTTGGGACTTCCACTGCCATCCATAACCTTCTGCCAACAAGGTGCTCACAATTTAAGCACCAAAGCCATTTCCTCCTAATCGTATTGTTTATAATCCTTGGCTCACACAGGCTGGTGTGCTTCTTTCATGAGGACTTAAGGGTGCCTCAGTTAGATGGCTGCTACTTTGAAACAAACCTGCTGGCGATATAGCCAAGAGGAATGACTGAGAGCCGAATGGAGGGTGAGCATGACAGTGGGGCAGGGGGAAGGTCAAAGGAAATAGAGCAAAGAACCAGGAGGCAAGAGCTTTTTCGAGAGGTATAGCCATAGCCATGCATGCATGTAAATATACTTACTTATGATGAACGGGATAGAGGCCTATGTATATGTTAAGTATATATGTTAAGTATCGAAATAGCAGATGGACTTTGGGCCTCTCCTCAAGGCCTCCCTCAACACAAGAACCCTTTGTTCTCATAACCTGACACTCTTGGATATTCGCCTTCCCCATGCAATGGCTGAAGACAAAATGGGTGCATAAGCAAGTGTGGTGAAGAAAGTGGATGGTGCAGTCTGGGGTTTTAAAGGCTTGAAGATAAACAAGCGGCCATCTAGCCGAGAAGCAACAAAGCCCACATGGAAGAAGCACACGAGCCTGTGATCATGAGTTGTGGACAGGATCAGGTATTAAAAGACCCCAACAAGCAATTATATCGATCTGAAAGAGGGGGAGTGTGGAGCGGAGACCCAAAGCCCATCTGTAAACAATTGGACATCCCCTGCAGAAGGGTCACAAGGATGGGACAAACTAGCTAGGGTGCCGTATAGCACGAAACACACCACTTTCCTCTGGTTCCTGAATGCTTCTTCTCCCCTCCACTATTATGACCCCATTCTCTCTTACAAGTTCAGCTATGTCTGAATCCACACATTGGTACAGATAAGAGTTTTCAACACATGGAATCACGGAATTCAGGGCAGATAAGACCCTCAGGAAACAGTCATGAGAGTGATGACATCCTAAGGATAGGGGGCTGGCGGGGGTGGGGGGGTGGCAGGGGACCAAACTGGGAGAAAGGGAGAACCTATCACAAGGTAAGATATATAGCCCACCCCCCGGGGGGGGGCAGGAAAAAACAGAAACATGGGTAAAGGGAGACAACAGACCATGTAAGACATGAAATAACAATAATACATAACTGATAAGGATTCATGAGGCTGGGAATGGGAGAGGGAGGGAAAAGAGAGGTGCTGATACCAAGGGCTCAAAGAGAAAGAAAATATTTTGGAAATGTTGATCCAACATATGTGTAAGTGGGCTTCATGCAATCGAGGGATGGGTTGTCCTAATTGTTGTAAGAGCCACGCCTCAATACAATGATTAATAAGTAAATAATTAAATAAAGTAAAATGACATCATTTGTAAACCCTGGTTAAATAAAAAAGATTCAACTTAAAAGAGAGAGAGAGACATGGCTGGAATCTTTGGGGAAGCAGACTGCCCGACCTTTCTCCCACAGGGAGGTCAGTGGGTTCTGACCCCCACCCTGTGTGCGCTCCGGGACCCCCTGTCCCCACTCATCTGCTGCTCTTGTCCTTCTTGCTGGGTGCCCTTGAGTTAATTCCACCTCAGGGCCCCATTTCCCTGTGTCACCCTCACAGTCCCGGCGAGATGGGAGGCCATTGTTGCAACCGCCGTGTCCACCCGTCCTCGTGAGAAATCTGCCCCAGGAAGCAGTGACAGCCTTGGAAACGCTGGGGAAGGAGAGGGGAGTTGGAGTCCTCTCAACGCCGGTGGATTGGGCCCGGCCTCGCGTCCAGAGGAGCCCAGTGGTGTTGGACATACAGCGCGTGTTGGTCAGCAGTTGGGAAACACCAGCGGCTCCGAGGGGGAGACTGGACTTTCTACCCCGTCAGCAGTGATGGCCTCGGACATACCCAGGGGGTGCCATGAGTCCGCATGGACTGGCTGCTGCCAGATTGGGTAAGTTATCCAAAGCAGCCGTGTCATCTGAGACTCGTCAGCCACGCGTGAGGGTCACAGGTGACCGACATTCCCCCCCATGTTGGCATCTTTACATTTTAAAATTCAGTCATTTCATTGACGATGGACTGATCTTTCATTTTTTATGATAGCCTTTGGTTTTGTGCAGCATAACATCAGATTAAAAAAAAAAAAACACAACCCAGGCTTTCAGGAGTGGTTGGAAATGAAGGACTCCGCTGAGACTCTTGCTTGGTGATCCTCTTCAAACGTTTGACCACAGAATACCACACATCGACTCAAGCGTCAACTGTATCACCTGCAAGTACTGCCGTCCTTAAACAGCAAGCAAATCATCTATCGGAGACCAAATGACCAGCCTTTCCTGGAAAGGGAAGAAGAAGAGCAGAAATCACGGCCCGTTGACATGACAGCAAGAAGGGGATGGCCGACGTCAAGGAACATTTAGGAAGATGACTGTTGACTGGGAACTCGGTCTGCTGGGTCCATTTTCACCCCAACAAAAGAATTATTCTTTAAAATAAACCCCCGGCCCCCACCGAGTTTTAAATGGAATGGGAACAGTTGGAAGATCACACCATGCCATGGGGGGAGGTGGGGCGGTGGGAGGGGGGGGGGATGCTGTGAGTCACTGGAGGAGCCATGCTTCTCTGAGCAGAAAGTCCTGCCTCCTTTCTGGTTCCCCTTAGACACAGCAGGTATGCTCACGGGGCTGGTTACGGAATCTGGGTCACATAAGTCATCAGACCTGTCTGAACCCTGCAGCAGAGACAGTCCTGCCTCTCCCCTCCTTCTCCTCCACCCAGCTCCGGTCTGCTCCCCCGGAGGGCAGTGGCTGCTGGATGGCACTGGCCATGGGATGCCTCCTGGTGATTCCAGCTTCTCACCGCAGGCAGCAAAGCTTGGCAGAACCCAGTGGATAATTTTTGAGAAGCGCCTGCCCCCACACCTCCTAAGCTAACCTCTGCACTCTCCACTCAGGGCCCACCTATCGACTTTATCCCCCTCTCCCCACCTGGGAAACCTCCTCTCCTTTCTTAGCTTCAGACTCCCCACACCTGCACCTGCTACTGACTCTCCCTACCCCACGTCCACCTCTCCCCATGCCCACTGCCTTACTCTTGGGCACTGGCGGCTCCCGGGTCCTGTGCGCCTCCACCTGGCCCACACCTGCGTGTGCACTGGCGCTAGCCCTCCCGGTCAGAGCAGCCACATAGCCACCAGCACAGGAACGGACACGCGAAATGTGGAGTGCTGAGAGGGCGTTTGTCTGGAATCCCAGCGTCTGTCCGACACGTGGGGTGGACGCCGAAAGCATCGAGCTGGCTGAAGGGTGTGATTCCCTGGACACCCACCAGGTCCAGGAGGCAAATCCATGGAAGCAGGAAACCACACTGTGGCTTCCAGCTGCTGGGGACAGTGGGAGTTTCCTGGCTACCTAGTTTCTGTTTGGAGGATTCTTTTTTTTTGGGGGGGGGGTGCACAAGTCTGGGAACCAGATGGTGGTGACAACCGAACAATGCTGCGGAATGATGCACTCAGAAACGCCCACAACATAACGCGTTCTTATCTGTGGGCACTGGGAGGAATCCTGAAAGAAACATCCCCCTAGACCACTGGAAGGACATGCTGACAGAGATGGGCTCCCCGTGGGAGGGCAGGGAAGGCTCTGAACTGGAGTGGATGCTGGAGGGGGGGGGGTTGTGGTGTTGGCGCAGCAGCAGGCTCTTCCTCAGGGGCTGTGGATGTGGATGGAGGGAGGGCAGGGGGTGGTCTCTCACCACCCCATATCAGAAGTGGCCAGCCTCTGATATACTCACAGCAAGGGTTCAACAGGCAGTTGTGCAGCAGTAATTATTATTTATTATAACAGTAATATAGAGATCATGTGAGAGAGAGAGAGAGAGAGAGAGACAGAGAGAGAGACAGAGAGACAGAGACAGAGAGAGGAACAATAGGCGTCAGACATGGTACATGGTACATGCTCACCTCCACCCCGCTAGATGGTCAACATGGAGAGAGAGAGTGGGGGAAGGGATTACATGATTAGGGAGAACGTCCAGCACTGAGGGGCAGGAGAGAGAGAGAGCCTGTATCCTATGTCCCATCCCTATATACCCTCTGGAGCCAAGCCAGGCCCCCAATTACAGGCAAGGACATAAGTCACAGGAAGGGGTTGTGCCATATGCACATGTCATAGGAAAGGGAAATGTCAGGGTACCATATGGGGAGACCAGACCCCAGCGTCCTGGATGTGGCTGAACAGGTTAGGATAGAGATCATTAACCTCAGCATGTGAATCTGCCCACAGGCTTCAAGGGAAGGGAGCCATCACCCAAACAGCAGGGGAGTTAGCTCTGTTGTGAAACAACACAAAAGCCTCAGATAACTGGGAGTTTCAGGGAGAACAGCTAATTTAACTTCCACACCAAGTGCTGGTAAATAGTTTGCTTAATATTTGGAGTATGATAATTGTGGAAAAGTTCTGTCTTCATCCCACCACCCCACTTTTTACAGGTGGACGCAGAAGCTCACACACATCAAGTGACACCCCTAAGAAGGCCCTCTCCTCCCTGGCAGAACCACTCTGGGGCCGTGGAGGGGCAGGACCTGCTGGTTGAGGGCATCTGCCCTGAAAGGTCCCAGGAAGCTGGAGATGGAGGAGAAGCAGCCCCGCCAGGCAGATAAGGTGGGCACTGGGTGCTCCAGCCACCTCCAGAGAAAGTCTGGCCTGATGACCTTCACTTTGCAGGTGTTCTTCACTTTGCAGGTGTCATCTAAGGCCATGGCCAGCCCTGGTGGTGTGTGTGTGCGTGTGTGTGTGTGTGTGTGTGTGTGTGTAAAGAGAGACATCCACTTAAAGGCCACGTCAGGAGCTGGAGCTGAGACTGGGGATCCCAGCTGGACGTTTGACCCCAGCACTTCCTCCTCGATGAGGGCCTGGGGATCCTGCCCAGTGGCTCCCAGGACCCGCCTCTGGACTACACTCCCTGGTCACGGGCGCTTACTGAGCCCACACCGAGCATGCACCTAGACCATCGCACGAGTGTCCAGGCCACGGCTGTTCTGGTCAGGAGTCTTTGGCGCTCCCCATCTACAGTGGCCTGTGTACCCCGGGAGCGGGCCACGCCAGCTCTGTGTCCTTGTCGGCCTCAGCGGGATGCTGTTCCTCTCTCTAGGTGTGTGTACACAGAGAACATGTGTCTAGCAAGAAGATTCTCAATGAGAGGACTATTTATATCTATAAATATCTATGATATCTATTTAAATATACGATAAGGTGAAGGGATATATAGAGAGAGCTCCCTTCACTTTACCTAGCACAGTCTCTCTCCAGAAACAGGCCCCTCCTGGTAGCCTGTTCGAGGTGAGCAAGGCAAAGTCTCTCCATCCTCCGTTCTCAGGAGTTCCTCTTCCTTTTGCTCATTCTCCCGGCATTGGGGAATTCTGTTATCAGGGAGCAAAGAGGTCATGCTGGAGGCCCAGATGCTCTGGGCGCCCAGCCAGGTCATTTCCATCCCTCTGCACGCATGAGAAAGCTGACCCGCGCACGTGGAGGGCAGGGCAGGGTGGTGGACATCATGGGGCGAGCATGTCGGTCTCACGTCCTTGAAGTGGACCCTTAAGGAGCCCAGGGTCTCAGTGGGGTCCCTGCTGGAGCCCAGTCCCTTAGGTGTGGGGAGAAGGGATGCTGCCAGGGACGGGATCCAAGTCGTCCTGCGATTGTCGCTGTGTCAGTCCGGGTAGACTAGAGGAACAGATTCAAGGACACGCATATCGATATAAGGAAAGGGCTTATATACAAAAGGATTGGGGCATGGAGAAAGCATCCCAGCCCAGTCCAGTTCAAAGTCATAAGTCCGGTATTAACCCATATGCCCGAAAGCAGTCTATGAAGTCTCCTTCTGACTCACGAAGTCACAGGTCAGTGGGTGCAGAATCCCGGTCCTGGCAGGGCACCTCGCCTCCAGGGCTCAGGGTCCATCAACAGCAGAAGCAACTCATCGCTGGCAGAGGTCTCCATTTGGCCGCCCCTGCTTCAGAGGTCTGGCTCCATCAGGGCAAAGCTGTGTGGTCTCTCCGCCGGCTCCTCCAGCTTCTCAAATGCTGCCAGCTTGTCTTGTCCGTGATTCATTGTCTCTGAAACTAACTCCTAACAACTGGGAAAGATAGCTTCTCATCTTCACGAGGGAATTATCACGAGGTTTCCCAGAAGTCTCAGGAGAAAGCCATGTCCACACAGAGGCCTCATTGGCTACTCAATGGCTATCTCCAGATTAACAGGCTAGACTCCACCCCTACATTTCAATCATGAAATTAACATAAGCACATGACGCCACAGTCACTCACTTTAGTGCACCCCCGCCCCAGCCTGTATGCTGTGGATTCCCAACTTCCTTCTGTTCTTGACAGATCTGAAGCCTCATAGTGCATTGCCCCCCCACCTCCTTTAATTCCACACACATACAATCTCCTGGTTCTTCGCTGCCCCTGAGGATCAGCTCGCAGAACACAGGGTGATTGGCAGTCAGTCTCTCTCTTTCTCTCTCTCCCCCTAGGAGACCCAACTTCTGCTTCCCTGGGAATGCACAGGACGCCTTCAAAATGCTGATGGGCAAACAGAAGGAAAAGGTTCCCCCCGACCCCACCCCATCCCCGATCTTCATCTATCTTGTGGCAGTGACAGTGTGTGCCCTTAAGGGCGCAGATGACAGAACCGGGGCTGGATCCTTTTGTCTTTGCTGAGTGCTCTTGTTCAGATGATGATTCTGTTTTTAATCTCTGGGGAAATGAAAGTTGGATTCTATCAGAAGTGGCCAGTCTCTGATACATCACAGGTCCAATAGACAGTTGTACAGCAATAATTATTATTTCTTTGTTTGTGTTTTTTTGTTTGTTTTGTGGGCATCATTGCCCCCTGGTGAGAGGAGGAGGCCCAGCTTTGCTCCTGAAGGGCTGCTGCTGGGTTTGAACCACCAACCCTGTGTGCCGCAGTTCCGCACACAACCACTGCGCCACTGGGGCTCAGCCCGATCATTATTATTTATTATAACAAAGATATAGAGAGCATGAGAGAGAGAAACAATAAGAGTCGGACACATTTCACATCAGGGTAACATGCTCACCTCTGCCCCACTTGGTGGTCCGTGTGGACAGAGTGTGGAGGAAGGAATTACATGATGAAGGAGAAGGGCTGAGAGCATCCAGTACTGAGGTGCAGGAGAGCGACGAGAGAGAGCCTATGTCTCACCCTTCTATACCTTCTGGAGCCAAGCCAGGCCCCCAATTAAAGGCAAGGAAATACGTCACAGGAAGGGGTTGTGCCATATGCACACATTACAGGAAAGGGAAGTGTCAGGGTCCAGGTGACAAGACCAGACCCCAGACTCCTGGATGTGGCTAAACAGGTTACATGAGAGATCATTGACATCAGCATGTGAATCTGCCCACAGGCTTTGAAGGAAGAGACCCATCATCCTGTGAGACACACAAAGGTCTCAGATAACTGGAACCACAGGAAGAACAGCCAACTTAACTTCCACACCAAATGCTGGTGAATAGCTTGCTTAATATTTTGGAGTATATAATTGTGGAAAAGTCCTGTCTTCATCCCACAGGATTCCTCTTGGAACCAAGTGCTCTTGACTTCTTTTTGTTTTGGGGGGCATCACTGCCCTCTGGTGGTGGGAGTAGGAGGCCCAGCCTTGCTGCTGGATTTGAACCTCCAACCCAGTGGCCCGCCGTCCCGTGCACAACCACTACGCCACCGGGGCTCAGCCCTTGACTTCTTTTTCTAGCCAGTTCTGTAGCTGTTTGTGGGCATGTTGTTGACACAGGGAAGGACTCTGCAGCACAGCGCTTTTCTTACCCCAGCCTCATCTGTCCTGAGGCTCTCCCTCCGGCGGGGGGAGGCGGGGAGAGTGGTGGTGGTGGTGGAAAATCACTCATCTGCCAAAGGCGCAATGGGTGGTTTGAACCCACACTCTGGTTCATGGGAGAAAGATGTGGCGTCTGCTTCCATGAGGAGCAATGGCCTCAGGGTCCCTCTGGGACCGACCTGCTCCGATCTCTGAGGTCTCTGTCAGCTGGGATCTGATATCTGAACCTGAGACAGCGGTGCGACCAATCAGACCAACCCACGCCACTCAGCGATTGGTGCAGAGACTGTTGAATGGGAATCGATAAACATTCCCAGGAAACCCAGTCTAAGAGGAAGCATGGGCTTAGGTGGGCACAGAAGCTGCTGTCCAGGACATACTCACTCAGGCAGGACAGACCTGCTCCTGGGGGGTCCCCAGGGGGCAAATCCTTCTCATTTCTATCTTAGCTTTTTGTCAGGGCCTGGGCGAAGGCGTTCAGGGCAGCCCCAATTCCCCACCCGCACGGCATTCCCACATCTTGGTTCCGTCCCTCTGCTGGCGGCCCCACAAGGGGCGTCACCTGCTCTTCTTGCCACATCTCCTATGTCCATCGTTCCCCCATTGCTGACCACTCTGAGCTTTGTCTTGGGGTCAGAGCTGTCCCCTTTGGATCACAATACATGGACGGCTCCAGGGTATGATCGCTCCCCTCGCAGACCTGTCTGTGGGCTGACTGAAAGAAAACCGAGCTGGGGGAATGCATGTCTATGGGCCAGGATCTTCAGGGTTCTACCCACCAACCCCCCCATCTCTATCAGTCCAGCGAGCCTTTTGTTTTCATTTTAGGAGAGTCTGAGCCTGATCCCAATGCCTGTGTCCCAATGCATCTGCCTGTGTCCGTCGGGGTTGACCAGAGAAACAAATCCATAGACTCTCCTATGAGTGTGTGAGAGAGAGAGCTTTATATCAAAGGGTAATTGTGTATTTACAAAAACCCAGCCCAGTCCAGATCAAGCCCATAAGTCTGATATTTCCCATGTGTCTGATACCAGTGTATGAGTTCCTCTTGAGGCTCACGAAACATATGCCAAATGCAGGGGGGTCACAGGCCGGTGGGTGGGATGTCTTGTGGACCCGCTGGTGGTAGGAGCATCCAGCTCCTCCAGCTCCAGGGCTCTGGCTGGGTCAGCATAGCTCAGTGTGTCTTGTCAGCAGGAAGACAAAGCCAAGAGTGTAATGTAACCGACTTCCAAGTGAGGTCACCATGCTGCGGCCTGAAGGACAGGCTAGACTCCACCCCTTTGCAAGCTAACAGGAGATGATGTCACTGCCACACCCTGTCAGTTTCTGTTTTCCTTTCTCCAGCAAAGAGGTCGTGGATGTGGTCAGGTACCTGGAGATTGGGGAAACAGAGAGACAAACAAGACTGGGTGCCAATGTGCTCCTGACATAAAGGGTTGTGTCCATTCCATCGGATACCAGCAGGAACAGGCTCTGGGGCATTTACAGAGTTCTCATGGTCTGACGCTGCCTGCCCTGCCATGCCCGCCTTAGGGAAGCTGAGGCTCATTCCGACTTTTCCTGTTGTGACTTCTTTGCCAACATTCCCCATTCCTTTCATCTTTGCTTGACCTTGCCTGTTTCCGTGGCATGCCCTACACGTGTGCCCAGAAGTACTGAGCAACATTACTGCAGGCTCATATGACCAGTCTCCCCTTTCTGGGGAACCGTGAGTCTTTGAGGGCCCCCGCATCCTTCTCCACCTTGACTGAGTTTCCTCTCCGCCCACTCTCAGTAATAGACCACTGACAAAATGGGAACATAAGAAAGATTTCCCCTGCACCTCCCTTCTCTAGAAAACAAAACCAAAATGGGTCTGTGGGTCCGGGGGCTGTGAAGGGCAACTCACCCCCAGGTCAGGGGTTCAGACCCATCAGTCACTCCTCAGAAGGAAGAGGAGGCTGTTTTCTCTTGTCAAGACCTACAGCCTCAGAGCCCCCAGGGACCAAGTCTCCGCTGTCCTATAGGGTCTCTGTGAGTTCCTCTTGAAAGAAACCCTGGTACTTGTCTGCTAGCTACGAGGTTCAGGGTTCAAGCCCAGCAGCTGGTGGACAGGAGAGCTACGAGGCTGTCTGCATCGGAGCAGATTGAGGGTCTTGGAAACCCTGTGGGGTTGTTCTACCCTCTCCTGCATGGCTGTTGTGAGGAGGTAAACGCTACTCCTGCGCTGGCTTCTGGGGAGCGCTGGTGGAGTCAGGATGAACTCAGTGGTTGTGGTGGGTTGGTTTACTGTGGTGGCACCGGGGTGCTACCCTCCAGACCAGTGCTCGCCCTCCACCAGCCTCTTGTGGAGAAAAGGAAGCTGTCTGCTCCTGTAATGATTTGCTGCTTCAGAAAGTCTCTGCAGCGGTTCCATGGGTTGTGCTTGAGGTGATCATGGCAGGGTCAGCAGTTCAAAACCCCTGGCCACTTTGCTGGAGCGAGATGGTGTGCTAGTCGGGGTAGCCTAGAGAAACAAATTCAAACACACTCACAGGTGTACAAGAAAGAGCTTTATATACAAGAGCAACCATACATTAAGAAAACATGCCAATCCCGTCCAATCCAAGGTCATAAGTCTGATACTAGCCCACATGTCCCACACCAGTCTATAAAGTCTCCTTCAGACTCACGAAACACGTGCAGTGAAGCTGAATGCCAGATGATCACAAGCCAGATGGGTAGAAAGTCTTCGGATCCAGTGGCGTTGTAAGCATCTCAGCGCTGGCAGGCGTCTCGACATGACTTTTCTGGCCTCAGAGGTCTGGTCCCATCAGGGGAGGTCCATGTGGCTTCTCCGCAGGGATGTCTCGCAGGAAGTCAGCCTGGTCCATAAAGATCTCTAAGGGAGTGTTGTCAGAGAACATCTGAGGACGTGAACTGAGAGAGAGAGTGTCTCTTCCTCCAAGAAGAAATGACCACATTTCCCAGAATTCTCAGGAGAAGGCCATGCCCACACAGAGGTCTCATTGGCTCTCTCCAGATGGACAGACTAGACTCCACCCTTCACTCTTGGTCCTCACATGGACACCAAATTAGGTGATGGCCACAGATGGTGTTTGCTCCTGAAAGCAGTCCATCTCGGAACCCCGGGCCGTTCTCCTCCTCAGTCCTGCAAGAACACTGTGAACCAGAACAGACTCTAGGAAGTTTGGAGTTTTATGAGTGGGAGAAGATGGGGCTCTCTACTCCCCATGAACAGGGACAGTCCCAGAAAGCCACAGGGAGTCACTGTGAGTCAGAGGTTTGACTTGACCTGGGTTTTCACAGCACATCCGTCAGGCTGCTCAGAGAACGATCTGGTCTCTGTCTGGAATGCACCGGCCACTCTGCGTGGAAGGAAGATGCCACGGTCTGCTCCTGTCAAGACTGCGGTCTCGGAAGCTGGGCAGGGATAGCTCTCTCTGTCCCCAGGGGTCGCTCTGAGTCAGAGTGGACTCTGCGTGCCAAGTTTTTGCTTTTGACCTGTCTCTAGTAAGACGCGGTGTGGGGCAGTGGTTATGGCACCACACGGCGGGGAGTTCAAACCACCAGCTTTGGGAGAAAGATGCGGCTCTACTCCTGCAAAGAGGTGCCATCTCAGAAACCCCCAGGGGCAGTTCCACCCTGTCCTGTACGGTGGCTATGGGCAGGACTGGACTCCATGGCTGAGAGCTTGCTGTTTGAGAAAGAAGCGAGAGGGTCACCGAGGGAAAAGAGGGTTAGGAGCACATAGGGGAGATGCCTTGTTTTATGGAAATAAACCTTTCTGAAAAGATTGATTGGGGGCCAGCAGTTTCCCCTGACCACCTTATTTGGAGGCCCCCGGGGGAGCTGAAACTGGCAGCGGTGTCCAGGCACTCCACACAGGTTCTGCAGGGCCGATACCTCATATCTCTCTGAGTTTGGTGAACAAGTTGTTAAAATGCCTGTTGTAACCAGGGGTCTCTCCCAGGGGGTCGGTTGGGGAAGCCACCCAAAATGGAAGTCACAGCCTCCTCTTCCTCCCCTTCTGTGAGCATTCCCTGTGTAGCGGCGTCTCCTACATTCCTGCGATAACTCGCATGCTGCCCGGAGGTGTGGAAAATTCGATGAAACTTTGCTTGGGGCATTTAGTCATTTCATAAGACTTGTTAGACTCTTGATGAAATGCTCCATTTCATTCCCTGGTGTTTGTGACTTCCGTAAGCAACCATGGGGAAACATAAAGGGGAAAAGTGCCATGGGACGGGAGGGTGACACACTAAGAGCCGTTTCAGCTTTTCATCGCACCGCTAACTCCTGTGCGAGAGCACGAGGGAGGCGTGCAGTTCCTGGAAGGGTCCAGAATTGTCAGCACAAGGGCAGTAAGTCCCGAAATGGTGGAGAGGCAGTTTAAAAACAACAACAACAACAACAATAAAAAAAAAAAACGAGCATAATATGTTCAGGGAAGAAAAGTCACAATTGTTTTTTATCTAGGAAACACAGCAACTGTTGTCTAAAGGAACGGAACCCTATCCCTGCGGTGAAGGTGTGGTGCAGGAGAAATCAAAGCTGGAGATGCTGGAAAAAAGGCGGAGAATATTGCAAGGGAGGCACCTATGAGGAAACAAGGTGGGTGCATCTTAAATAACAATTGTGCTGTTCTTTTTGGTCAGGGATTTTTTTTTCAATTAAGAACCAAAAAAAAAAAAAAAAAAATTAAGAACCTGGCTGAGCCCCGGTGGCGTAAGTGGTTGAGTGCGGGACTGTGGCCCGTGGGCCTGGCGGTTCAAATCCAGCGGCGGCTCTCAGGAGCAGCGCTGGGTACCTCTCACCACCACCAGAGGGCAGTGATGCCAAAAAAGAAAAAAGAATCTAAAACACAGAGAAGCAATCACAGCCTGACCACAGGGAAGTTGGTGCGTCCAGGGGTGCCTTCTCCTGGAGACTCCTTGCACTTCTTCAGCTCAAAGCAAGGGCCAACCTGACTTAAGCTGTCCAAAGATGACCAAGCAGAGAACAAAGCAGAATCCATCCTCCACCAACTTACTGCGCCTTTATCAGTCCTGCAAGATATGAAGGCCCTGGAGCTGGTCATGCAGGAAGAAGAGCAGGCCAGCAGACAAATCAGCAACAAGAAACAGCCCCAGTGATGACTACAAATAAATTTTGAAGTAAGGGAAGTTTCCCACAAACTTTTTGAAGTCCCCTTACATATCTATCACGAAACTTTTGCCTGTTCAGTTATTTACAGGCTAAAGTCTTACTGACAGCAATGACAAGAATCTGTTTGCAAACTACAGGATCTCTGTCATGTATCCATCACCACGGTACTCCACCACCCACTTTCTCTCTACCGATCTTGTAGCACCAATAAACTTTGATACCAATAACAAAAAAGAATCTAAAACACTTAGACACAGAAACTAGGTTTGTATTGCTAACTGTGTGAAATAATAAGCTACCTTTCAGCATATGATATATATTTTTTAAAGACTTACAACAGCCACGAGGGAATTTAGATGCTTGGACCCCACCACTGGACGAAGTGTGTCCACCCCACCTTGCAGGGGAGAAGGTCTTCTTGCGGGAGGTTGCGGTGCTTGCTACAGAGGCAGCCGTGGAACCAGGACCGAGACCCTGGGTGGCCTGATCCCGACGTCATAACCGTGAGCCTCATCCTCACCCGATCAATCACAGGGTCTCGTCCTGGAATCACGTGAGAGGAGAACCTCTCTCAAATGCCTTACTGATTTAGAATTCCATTGAACAGTAGACTAGCACGGTCAAAGCCATGTGGCACCAAAGGTCAGTGTGGAGGGTCGAGTCTCCCCCAAGGCAGCTTGGACGAAGGGCCTGGAGATCTACTTCTGCAAATCCCCCGGGCACATTTTCATGCAGACACGCTTGGAGCAGCCCTGAGTCAGAGTGGATTTGTCAGCAGGCCCACTCTATCCATGTAACCTCGGGCCAGACGACGGACCATGCACTGGAGGTCCATTCTCTTACTGGTGGCTTCTTTCTATGGTGGTTAGGGGGTGGGTGGGATAGGATGGCTCCCTCCTCTCTCTGAACCCAGTCTTCCCTTTCAGGCAGCAGGAAGACAAACAACCTTGACCTTGCAGCTCTTGGGCCAGACTGGCTGTGGTAGTGACATCATCTGGTATCAGTGGGAGGACTCAGAGCGAAGGGGTGGAGTCTAGGCTGTCCATCATGTCATAGCCAATGTGGCCTCTATGTGGGCTTATCTTTCTCCTGAGGATTCTGGGAACTTTGTGATTCCTCCTGGGGCACACACTCTCTCTCAGC
Source organism: Nesogale talazaci (assembly GCA_004026705.1). NCBI lineage: Eukaryota > Metazoa > Chordata > Mammalia > Afrosoricida > Tenrecidae > Nesogale > Nesogale talazaci. Next base: position 16,157 of record PVJH01031158.1, read on the forward strand.
TCATTCCCTGTGAGACACACCTGTGGATAAGACACAGGGAGAAAGGGTGATGGAGCCAGACCTATGGAGACCCCTGCCATCTTTGAGATACTTACAATGCCACTGGATCCATCAGACTTCCCACCCACTGTCCTGTGATCTTCCTACATGGGGCACCATTGTTTGTGTTTCATGAGTTAGAGAGGACTTTCTAGACTGGTATCAGAGCTATGGGCTATATCAGACTTTTGGAGTTGATGTGGACTGGGCTGGGATGTTTTCTCAATATTCATCTGCTCTTGTATATAAAGCTCTTTTTTTTGGGGGGGGGGCATCACGGCTCTCCGGTGGTGGGAGTAGGAGGCCCAGCCCCACTGCTGGAATTGAACCTCTGTCTCAGTGGGCCGCAGTTCCGCGCACAACCACTACACCACCAGGGCTCAGCCCAAAGCTCTTTCTTATACACAAAGGAGTGTCCATGAATTTGTTTCTCTAGGCAGCCTGGACTAACACACAGGCAAAGGAGGGCAAGTCTTGGGTGCAGGTAACTCCTGAAGGAACCAAGAGCCCATGTAGCTGGATGAACGCATGTAGTGTCAAAACCATGAAACCAACCATCACCCAGCACTGACACGGTCAGCCTCAAGAGCCTGGAGTTCACTCTCCCAAGCAGAAGCATCCTTGATTGTTATCTCATAAGCTTCGGACCGTCTGCACAAGAGCTCCCGCCCTGGAGAAGGCGGTTGTCAAGGAAACTGGAGGAGAGCTTTGCTTCCCCACCCAGGCCTGAAAGGTTGAAGCCATCACCATGGGAACAGAGCAGCCTACGCTAAGTGGCAGGTACATCTTTATGAACTTGGAGGCCGGTCAAGGGTTCCTTCTAATACTTTCCGAGAAGGAGAAAGCGGTGTACCTTTCCTTCCCCTCAAAGACAGGAAGTCAAAAGGGTTTCACCTTTTGCTGAAGTGCATGGCGTGTCACAAGGCGACACAAGAGCCCCATGCACTTCGTAAAGGAGACAGGATCACCACCCCCACCCGAGGGCGTCGGGTCTGCAGAGTTTTATGCAGGTTGGAAGAGCGCACCTCGTATGGCGGGGGCAGGAGCAGATGAGGCGTGGTTTCTCCCATTCAGGTACGAGAAGGCAAAGGAGTCACCACAGCCCCCACCCAACCCAAGCCACCGTCGCTGCCAACGCAGGGCGGCCCACCCGACCGGGCAGGGAGAGCAGCCCCTGCGAGTGCCCAGACTGTCGATCTTTCCCGGAGTACAGACAGCCACGCAACGGAGCGGAGTCGGACAGCCTCAAAAGAAACACTGTACTGTCAGTCACTCTTCACCACTCGTCTTTGCGCGTGCCCCTTCACCCCACGGCGAAGCACTCCTCGTCTTTCCGCTCTGTGCAGCGGCCTCATCCGGATGCTCCACGCAGATGGGGCCACGCCCGAGGTGGGTGGTCTCTTGTCTTGACCTCGTCTCTCTCGCAGGGTGTTTCCTGTCCCTGCTCCCCATTGCTGTGCTCCCGGGCGAGCAGATGGTTCCCTCTGGGAAAGCTCCCGGGAGCTTTAAAATAGACCGGCATCTCAAAAAGAGGAAGAGTTATATTTCTCTTTTTCCCAACGGGTCTGCCTGGTCCTCCATGCTGCCTTGGCTGGGACTTTCATTGTAATGTTGGTTCTTAGTTGTAAGAGCGGAAATCCCGGTCGTGCTGCTGATCTTAGCCAACAGGCGTCTTGCAGCCCTTTTAAGGCAGGTGCCCCCGTGACCACCTCTCTGTCTGCCTGGGAGCTCGCCCCCATCCCCCCACCCTCCATTGCCTTTGAGGAATGCTTTTGAAGTAGTGATAGGCTCTATGTTGTCAGGTGTGATCTTTGCCACACAAAGTGACCTCTTGGTGTTTCTGAGGTGTTTGTGGGCATTCTGAATTTTCTTTCTTTCTTTCTTTCTTTCTTTCTTTCTTTCTTTCTTTCTTTCTTTCTTTCTTTCTTTCTTTCTTTCTTTCTTTCTTTCTCTTTTTGTGGCATCACTGCCTGGTGGGAGTAGGAAGCCCAGCTTTGCTCCTGGAGAGCTGCTGCTGGATTTGAACCATCAACCTTGTGGGCCGCAGTCCCGCACACAACCACTGGGTCATTATTTGTGGGCATTCTGAATTTCCTTTTCCTTTTTATGTTTTCCAGCCAACACTGATGTTTTTGGTCTGCAGCCTTGATTCCCAGCAGCTTTCTTATCATGCATGGGTGTGCATGCAGGTGTGGGCACACACATGTGCCTGGTCTGTGTGTGCACGCGTGTAGGTGCATGTTCTGCTTTGGGTTGGTTCTGCTTCCTGGATCCTTATATTTGGATATTTTTCTGCCGCTAGTCCTTCAGCCACATTTTCTGCCCCTCCTAACTATCTGCCATCCTCGAGGTTTATTTCGAAGCTTGCCTAACACCGTCTCATAGGTGATAAAGGCTCTGTGCTCCCTGCACAGCCCATGCCCCAACACCCCTTTTCTCTGTGTGCTTCAGTTGGCATGTTTCTAATTGCTATGTCTTCAAGTCCACTTAGCTTCTCTTCTGCCAGTAGGCCTGCCCAGTCAGTTTTCATTCCATTTATTCTATGAATATGTTTTGGCCCTAGAAATTGTACTTGATTTCCTTGCATTACGATTTCCTTTTCTTTCCGTCTGTGCTCATATTGTCTTTGAAGTCTTATAGCTAGCCATCACAACGATGTCAGAGCTTGTGTTGCTGATGCTCTCCTAGCTCTGCTCCCTTCTGGGTCTGCGTGTGGACTGATTTAGATTGGTGGTGGGTCAGATTTTGATTATCTAGCCTTTCCCCCTGGATACCAGACACGGTGACTGTCAGTGTTGTATGTCTGGACTCCCCCCCTCCCCCAATCATATCTTATGAACCTGGCCTTTGAATTAATCATGGTTTATAAATTCATTAATTTTGCACTGGGACTGAAAATAGAGGTGACCTATAAGCATTCTTGATGTCTGCTTCCGAAAACAGAACAGGGTTTGGGAAAGGAGGAGGGCCCGGAGAGCCATCTCTGTTCCCTGGAAGACAACGGGCTCCAGGGGAGAAGGCTTTTCCTGGGAGGGGTAGATGGCAAGCCCGGGGACTTCCAGCTCTTCCAGATGAGTCTCCTGTGGGCACAGAACCCCCCCACCCCCACCCCCCGAGCTGCCAGTGCCAGCCAGATCCGTGTGGTCACTGGTGAGGGTGGAGGAGGTGGAGGAGGCTATAAAACCCTGGGTATGTGTAGAGTCATTCTGCAGAATGCCGAGGTCGGGCTTCCCGCTGGTCTCGCTATCAGAATGGATGTCGAATGGAACCGCAGGTGACAGCGAGATGGGCTGGTTCCCGCCCACCTGGGGTGGAGATCTGAGAGCTGTTCCACGCTCACACCAGCCAGCTGCGGTGCTGCGTGGGAGGGCAACGGGGGGCTGCAGAGAGGCACTTCACCCATTGACATGGGCCCCTCTCCTTGCTCCCCGGGAAGGGACCTTGGACCTATGGACGCTCACTTTCGCGCCCTTTGTGGTCCAGACCACCCCAGACAGGCCGTGCCACGGAGGGGCCTCGAGGTGGGGCTGTTCACACGACATTCGCCTGACCTCTGGGAGGAGAGGCACACCGGACACGGAGTCCACCAATCCGCCCGATGTCAAGACACTCCCACAAAAGCCCTGGGCAGGGGAGTTTGGAAGAGCTGCCTGGTTGGCGACAGATGATGCCCGGGAGGGTCACACGACCCTGGGGGCCCAGCAGCTCCAGCTTGGAGAGACTCCCTGGTGTCTCCCTCTGCGAGTCTCCTTTGTGCTGGTGTGGAACAGAACCCTTTATGCGAGGACTGCGGGACGAAGAGCCGGGTTGGCTTGGTTCCTGTGGGTTCTGAAATCAGCCCCTGGGTCTGCAAGCACCCACGGGACCTTGGTGTCATGGGATCGCCAGGCGATGCTTTGGGGGCCACAGTGACGACCATTCTCAGGGAGGAGGGGACCTGGTGCAGCCCCTCATGCTCCTTTTGCCCTAAAGGAACACTGGCCCCAGAGCTCTTTGGGGGAGGGGCTCCTGCCAGGTTGATGTGAACGCAGACATAGGAGGGGCCGGGCAGGGCCTGGGGGCAGCAGACGTCCGGTAGCCTCTGGTGGGGATGGAGGGTGTTGCTACGGGAAGTCTCTGAGTTGGGTCTGACCCACAGTGACTGTCTGTCTCACCGAAGGGAACCCTGCCTGGTCCAGCTCCATCCTGGACATCTGTGAGCTCTTCTGGAAGGTTTTCAGACCCGGTGGGGACGGTGACCGGGTCCTCTCTGGGTCTGTCTGCTATCTCTCTGAGAGGACACGCTACAGAGACCCCACCATGATGTGCAGGTCAGACGGAGAAACTGCTCCCTACACACACACACACACACACACACACACACACACACACACGCGTGGTGTCAGGGGAGGGACTGGATAGGTGGGAACAGGAGCTGTCTTCGCCTGGAGGCAGTGAGCTCTGACTTCTGTCACGATGAGCCCAGGGCACCGAGGGCTGCCTTGTGACGGACCCAGCGGGGGCTCCAGCAGGAACCCTCACATTGTAGGCAGCTGTCTCCTTGGGACCCGTGGACCTGGCATTGGTGTCTGAAGCGCTGTCCGGTCGGGTCAGGTCACCGGCGCCCTTGAACCTGTGAGGTCCACCTGACGGTGTGGGCCGGTGCAGAAGGATGGGAGAACTTAGGGCTGAAGCAAAGGGGAACAGAGTTGTAGAACATCCTGCTTTTAAAACACGGGCAGGGACAAGCCCTGGTGGTGTCATGGGTATGCCTTGGGCTGCTCATGGCCAGGTCAGCAGGAAGAAAGACGGGCTTTTCGTTCCTGTGAAGAGTGGGAGCCTTGGAAACTCACAGGGGCAGTTCTACCCTCCCCCCCACCGCCCCCGCAGGAGTCGTCATCGACTAGACGGCAGGGAGTCAAATGAGCTGTCGGGGAAGGGTTGAGATGCCACCTGGGGCAGCCGTCGGGCACATTCTGAGTCAAAGCCAAGCCTGTCACGTGGGGATGCAAGGTCAAAGCCACGGCGTCCATCATCTCACTGAGGGCCTTCCTCTTTGTCATGGCCCCCTCTCGAGTCCTTCTCCAGGGGCTGGAGCATGTGAAAACCCTTCTAAATAGAATGCTTCTGGGCATTCCTAGCCATCAGTGATGGAGCCTGGTTAGAACCCCACCCAGCAATGGGCACCAGACGCTTCAAAGGCGGTGAGGCATAAGGCTTTTAATGGCGTGTTTCAGTCTGAGCGGAGGAATCAACATTCTTTTTTTTTTTTGGTTTTAGGGCATCACTGCCCTGGTGGTGGGAGTAGGAGGCCCATCCTTTGGCCCTGTGGAGCTGGAATTGAACCTCCATCCCAGTGGGCCGCAATCCCGCGCACAACCACTACGCCCCCGGGGCTCAGCAGGAACCAACATTCTTACAGACGCAGGAGAAGGGCAACAGCGCCTTGCAAGGCAAAGGAAGACACCACAGGGTCTTGCCCAGAGCAGACCCCAGCAGAGTGACCGCGTCAATATTTCCCCGAGAGCTAGTTGGCCAAAGCACGACAGTGTGTGTCCAGGGGGCCGGGCAGGCTCACCCTGTGTGCCCAGCATGGAGGTCAGGCCCAGGGAGAGGAGGCTCCAGAGCCCTGTTACAAGAGGTCCACGTCTTCGCTCATCCTTATCTTGGGCTTGGTGGTGTCGTAAGCCCGGACGATGTCCTCTTGTGTGATCAGGGCCTGCTCTGTCTGCGAGAACGCGTACCCGTCTGCAGGAGGCAAGCACAGGCGCGTCAGGGGAGGGTGCTGCAGCCTGCGCACGCCAGTGCTGACAATGCAGACTCGAGTGGGACTAGACCGGCTGGGCCTGGGACAAAGGTACCAGTGGTGGAAGCAGGGAGAGCAGCAGGTGGTGGGCGGGTGAAGGGGTCATAGTGAGAGGTTCTCAACCCTGGCCACCCAAGACCCTCTTGGGGAATTGTGACCAATGTCCACTTCTGGGGGCCTGGATGCCCGTGTGTGCTCTCCCAGGGATTCCTGCATGAAACCAGCCTTGAGGACCACAGAGAATCAGCATTGAGCACTGGGGAGGTGGGGGGGGGGGAGGAGAGGAGAGAAGAAGGTGGCGGGGTAGGAGGCGTCCTGGGATGCTCGTGTCCTGGCTTCCCTGACCAGCCCTCAGGGTCATCTTTCCACCACTGTCCCGGGCTCGGGAAAGATCTGGATTCCCGACACGGTCCCTGGGGGCTGACAGCGTGGCAAGAGACCATGTATAATGCAGATGTTAGCATCAGAAAGGCACTCACAATGCCGGAGACACCCCTGGCGTCAAATGTGGGGCTATTTTAGAGAAGTGTTCAGAGTGGGTATGCTCAAGGTAGAGAAAACAATTCAGATGCTAACTGGCTGCCCTCGTGTCGTTTCTGACGGGCAGAGGCCCTGTTGAACTGCCTCTCTGGGTTCTGGGATGGTGGATCTTTACGGAGATAGACAGCCTCGTCTCTTCCCCTCAGTGTGGCTAGTGGTTTTGAACCGCCAACCATGTGGTTAGTAGCCCAACGCCGAACCCACCTTGGGCCCCGGGGGCCTCCCTAAACAAAGAGACAGAACACGTCAACACAGGGAGGATGTGCGAACGGTGCTGGTACATTCTGGGATTGGCAAGCAACGCCACAAAACAAAAAGTGTGGAACAGTCGGATGAAAGACCAGCTGGGCTTTTGCCCAAATTGCACGCACGAGGGAAAAACAAAGCAAGGACAGCTGCAGGACTTGTTGGGACTGAATTCACTGGCTGGTGAGTGGACGCAGGAAGGGCCCACGTTAAACAGTCATTCATGAAGGCTGTGCCAGAGCTCAGTGTGCATTAGAAGGCAGTAGCCAACATTCCCATCCTTGACCTTGAACAGGGATTCATTCAAACTTTTAGTCACTCGCATAGGTAAGGCACCCTGACCTGACTCAACTACAACAAATACAGGCCGACCATCACGATCTCCGCCCCCACGTGTCTAAGAGTCTACCTTGTGGCTCGCTGCTGCCAATGGAGTTGTTCCTCAGCAACTAAGATCTTTGAAAGTAGAAATGTAAATCGGAAACGCCGCTTGTCTCTAACGACTTATTAATGGCATTGCCTTAGGCTGAGTTCTCTAGAGGAGCTAAACCAATGAAGTGTGTGTGTGTGTGTGTGTGTGTGTGTGTGTGTGTGTGTAAAAGCGGAGAGAGATTTAATTGCAAGGAAAGGCTCACACAGTTGTCGAGCCTGCTAAGTCCCAAATCTGTGGCCACCCCCATTCCTCTGGGGGCCTCATCTGATTGTTGTGACTCCTGGGAGGTGGGACTGATCCAGACGGCCGACAGCAGATAGCCCAAGAACCAAAGGCCCAATGATGATGAGTCAGGTGGAAGGCCCAGAGGCAGCAAGCCGCGCCAGAACAGGATGCAGGCCACGCCCTCAAGGCATTGGGTTGGCTTTCAACCGATCGCCTCTTCAACCGATTGGCTGAAGTCAGTTCCCAGAAGAGATGGTGACTGCATGATCTTGAATGCTGGAAACGCAGTCAGCCCAGTGTCGCGCCAAACCACTGTGCATCCTGGTCCGGTCGAGTTGACGGATCTCCGATGCGAAATGCTGCTGTTTGGGTGGAAAGACAGGTGGCTCTCGATCCTCTGGACTCACAGGGAGATGCTCAGAATCCCAGTTTCCAGCCTAAGCCCTTGACCAGCAGCTGACTCTCAGACCCAAGTGTGATGCAGAATCCTCCTGGAGAGAGCTGGGGGGGCCCCCTGCAGGACTTCTGGTTGGGTGAGTGTGTAAGGAGCGGAGGGTTCCCCTTTCTAACAAGTTCTGGTGATGCTTGTGCTGTTGCTCAAGGACTGTGTGCATTAGAACCACCATCCTAGACCAGTCTAATCACAACCACTGCGTGGGTCCAGGCACCTG
>PVJH01031159.1:0-24037 GCA_004026705.1 Nesogale talazaci
TGTAGCAGTCATGTTCTTATGTTAATTTTATGATTGAAATGTAGGGGTGGAGTCTAGCCTGTTAATCTGGAGATAGCCATTGAGTAACCAATGAGGCCTCTATGTGGGCATGGCTTTCTCCTGAGACTTCTGGGAAATCTCGCGATATTTCCCTCGTGAAGACGAGAAGCTATCTTCCCCAGTTGTGGGGAGTTAGTCTCAGAGACGATGAGTCACGGAAAAGACAAGATGGCAGCGTCCGAGAAGCTGGAGGAGCCGGCGGAGAGATCACACAGCTTTGCCCTGATGGAGCCAGATCTCTGAAGCTGGAGCGGCATGCTGTTGAAGGACCCTGAGCCCTGGAAGTGAGGAGCCATGGGGAGACCCCTGTCAGCGCCGGGACTCTGCACCCACTGACCTGTGACTTTGTGAGTCGGAAGGGGACTTTGTAGACTGATTTTGGGCATATGGGTTAATATCAGACTAAAACAGCACACAAAGAAAGCTGCTCCATTCTCCCAACCCATGTGCCCTTTATGGCCATCTTTCCTATGAGAACAGCACATCCCTTATTCACCGACTGTGTAAGGGCAAGGCCCTGTGCTTGGTCCCTTACACACCCAGTTGTGTGTGTGTCGTTTGTTTGTTTGAGGGTATGGCTGGAGAAAGGAAGCTTCTGCCGCCCCCCATCCCTGAACACCTGTGAACCGAGTCACGAGGCCCACTGTAGGTCCCCATGTGCAGGCAGTGGAAGGCCACTCTCCAGCATTCCTTGCCACCAATGGCACCTGGTATTGGCCTCTGGTTTAGCAGGTAAGACAGACCCGACGTGGGACATTGGCTACCTCTTCCAACTCCACAAGGGGAAGCCACACTTCATGCTGGAGCACGCACCACTATGCCATGTGCCTGCCACAATGACCCTCTTCTTAGGGGAACGATTTGAGGACTCCGCCCCTCAGCGTTTGGCCATCGAATAGCATCTCCATGTCGAGTCAAGTCATTTGAACTTTTTGACTCTCCACTAGCACCAAAATCCCTTCTTCACCCCCACCTGGTCCCAGCAGTTACAAGGCGTCCTGAGCCTCCAAATGGAAGTCTCCATTATAGGAAATCAGACTCCAGCCTTTGCATACTGTTAACTGAATCCCCCAACATACAAACCAGCCCACCCTCCCTCCTCCCCCTGCCAGGTGGCAACATTACATGCCTCAGCTGTACTCAAGAGAATCTAAAAAAGACACGATGCTAAGCTCCAGAGTTTTCCGGCATGAAGCTGAGGTCTGGATCCTTTTTGAGAATGGGCAGATGAAAGATGCCAGAGCCTCAGCAGGCGGGAAGGGGGAAAGATGCAAAGGAGCCATCAAGGTGTCTCACACATTAAAACAAAGTCAGAGTCAGGCGGTCACACAAGGGCAACAGACAAGGGAGGGCAGACAATGAAACTGGTAGTTCAGTGGCAAAATGGTCATCTCAAGTGGAGACCCAACATCAGTCCTCAGGCCAATGTTCGGTCAGTGCACCCCAAGTGCAGACACCACCTGCCATCTGACGTTAGTCTTCCCTGTGGCTACGAGGCCAAACAAGCTGCAGCAGAGCTAAGAGAGATGAGGAAGAAAGGCCTGGTGTTCCTTAAAAGACCATAAACCCTAATGACTGACACTGGCCCAATCCCACAGTCCATGGGGTCCCTGGACAGCAGCTACCAGTAACAGGCCAGTGAAGTAAGACAGCAAGCCCACCGGGGTTTACATTAGGGAAGGCTTCTTATGGTTCACCTCTAAAGGGCCAAGCACCCACACCTTCTTTTCCTGATCCCCCAACCGCCCATCTACCCTCCCAAGAGGCCAATGAAAAGGGATGGAGCTCACCCTTCAATATCGGAAACATCCTTGGTCTCGAAGCGGCCTGTGATAAGCAGCTCTGAGCTGAGCTTCCCCCCGAAGAGCAGCTCCTCCTTGGTCATCTTCACCAGGATCAGCCGCACCAGCTCCCCCATGTACATCCCGCTGATCATCTTCTCAAACCTGCAGGGGACACCAGCCACAGGCCCCGTGGTCAGGGAATACGCAACAATGCAAGCAAGGGGTCCCCACGTGACCCTCCTGGGCATGTGAGAGGGTGGTGCGGCACTGAGGAGAACTGAGGCATGGGGGGCAAGGGGACAGGCCACCAGGGCTGGAGGAGCTGGGGGACATGAGCAGGTCTCAGCAGGCTGCAGAAACCTTGGGCTACGGAGAAGAACAGTCTCTAAATGTCCACGGGGTGCAGAAGGTGCTGGAACAGCTTGACTTTCTTGTTAAAGTAAGTACACGGCTGTTAACCCAAAATTTGGCAGCTTGAGTCTATCCAGCAGGTAGAATAACCTACACCGCAGGTGTGAGAAAGCTCCAGGGAAAGCCAAGAAACCAGGGATAGGGGGTTGGGGGTAGGGTTTGGTGTGGTGTGGTGTGGTGGTGGTGGTGGTGGTGGTGGTGGTGGTGGTGGTGGTGGTGTGTGTGTGTCCTTGGCCGCAGGGTCGCTAGAAGGAGAACTGACTCTGCAAGCACCAAGTGTGAGGCAGGGGGGGTCATTGCCAGAAACGAAGGAGTTGGTCTGATGAAATGGAGGCAGAGGCCCAGTGACCTTCAACCCACAGGGCTCCTTCCAGCTGCTAGCCCTGCATGGAAGGTCAAGGTCTGAAAGCAACCCAGGCAGGGGGTGAGGGCCAAGGCTAGCAAGGCAGGCTGGGACAGCTCCACAGGGCACTCAAATTCCGACAGTTTCAGAACCGTGGGAGGGAGTCAGGGTGGAAGTTCCTAAGTGACGGTTGCAAAATGGCAGGGGGCAGAGATCCAGCTGAGTGGGGTATCAGGTAATGTATTTTTCCAACACTAGGTGACACTGTTTCCTTTGCTGAAAGAGACCCTCTGGCTACAGCTGTGTGACAGACAGGGGACACACGCAGGCCTTGCCCTTTGATTTGGCAAAGCAGGCCTACTTCTCAGCTTCTGGGATGGCTCTGGGTCAGAGAGAGAGAGAGAGAGAGAGAAGAGAGAGAAGCCTCCCAGGCCTACCAGCAAGTACCAGAGTGGGCTATAAGCTGCAGCAAGGAGGCCCAGAGTAGGCAAGAAGGTGCACTGGACATTAACGAGGGTCACCAACAAGCGAGGAAACGGGGGATGCTGGGAAAAGACTGGCTCAAGACACCAAACCTGGGGACGGTGGAATTGGAGCTAAATAGAGACCTGACAAATTGCTTTCCACTTCTGCACTGCCGGCCCGGCCCAGTGCCCTGAGGTCCAGGGGAGGAACTTTGCCTGTCAGCTTTCGGATCTGCTTCCTTCCAGACTAACTAGAGTGCTGGGCCTACATTCTGAAGGCTACAAACATATAAAAGTTCTTTTTTTTTTTAGCACTTTCTTTCAGACAACATTTAAAATATATTAAGTCAAAACATACCAAGAGGAGCAACCATTGTCTGTACTAACTGCCAGGCTGTGATTGACCATGGGAATGCAGGTCCTCCCAACCTCTGCTTGTCCAAGGACAAGTCAACGTGTGTGTGTGTGTGTGTGTGTGTGTGTGTTTGTCTGTCTGTCTGTCTGTCGACAAGGCTGAGGTGGCAACTTTGCCTTGTGACACTTCAAAGGGCATCCACCTGGCTACTTGGATGGCCTCCTCCCTAGGACCAAGGACGGAGTGACTTCTCAGCCTGCCCACCTCTCACTACCAGGGCAGACACCATCAAGAGGGTCACAGGAAAGTTACAAGGCAGCGGGATGGGGGGGGGTGGTGGGTGGGTGGAACCATTTGTCGTCCAGGTCACGACAGTTATGAGAAGCCCGCGACGCCAACAATCTATGCTTTCAGAAAGCCAAGCCTGTCCGGTAAAGAAAATGCTGGCCTGGCTTTCAGGGTTGGAGATCTCCCAAAGCAGAGATCAGTGCTCAAAGCCTTCCTAAAATAATCTGGCCACCAGAAGACTCAAGAGGTGTTGCGCTGCTCAAACCATTTTGCAATCTCCTTCAGAGCCCGCAGCCACCCTTGTTTCGAGATCTTCCCTCGGCACCTGGGGGTGAGAGTGCAATCCCTTTTCTAAGAGTCAAAAGCAACTAAGGCTCGAGTCTGGTCAGACTGAAGTGTGTAGCATTCAAGGGAAGCACCACGTCACCACCACCCCCACACGCTCACCAGTCCACCCCCCAGGGAGCTGACGTAATCTGGGTTATGTCCCACAACACTCTCTGGGCCAGAGTGTCCATGAAAAGAGGTCAAGGAGGATCCTTGGCAACTTGTCCAGTTGGCAGGCGGTTGGCCTGGGGCTGAGAAAGGAGGTCCTCTGACTCCTCGGGGTTCAGCCTAGCTCATGGGGAACTCGGTCTGAGTCAGTCTCAGCCAGTAAATGACGAGTCAACTAACGAACCCTTGACTCTGGCCAGTGACTGGGTGGAAGCTATGGGCCCAGTGACTTCTCTTCCGTGGCTCAGTCATTGTTTCTAGGGTCAATTCATTAGCAGAAGGCAGAAAGAAAGAGCAAGAGCATGCATTTGGAATATAACCTTTCAAAATAGATGTTCTGCAAGTCACGGCCCTGTTACTGGTGCTAGTCTGACAGACCTGCCAGTGCCATCTTTGTAGAACTGTCTTGGAGATCTCATCGAAGGGTGCCAAATGAACTCAGCATCCCTAGAAGCAGCAGGTAACTTTGGCAACCCTTTAGAGATGTCAGGCTTAAGAAAAGCATGGAAACCGGTTCTTCCTGAGCCATCTCCCCCCACCCCCACCCCGACCCGTGGAGATCCTACTCACAGCTGCTTCCCAGGGTTCAGAGAGCCCATGTCGATCTCCTGGTCAAACTCAGTACGAATGTCGTTGAGCGTGCCGTCGTCTCCAAAGGCCCCCCACTCCATGTTGATGCACATGCGGCCCTCATCGCCCTCCACCGTGTCGATGTAGCGCATCTCCTCCATGTAGCAGGCGTTGCTGCCCGTGCCTGGCCAGAGTAAGGGGCTGCTCAGGCTCCGTCCACACGGCCCCCTGCACACACCCTGCACCTTCCACTTGCTCCAGGGTCCTGCTCTCTGAGACTGCCTAGTCGGGGTTGGGGGTTCTCACTAATGAATAATGGGGAATCCCCAAAATGTCACCCAAACCCCGTCTCCCTTACAGGCGACACCCCCCACCTGCTGTCCATTGGCCAGCATGCGTCTTCATGCCACAGGGGTCACTCACCCACAATGAGACCAATCTCGCAGTTCTGGTCATCATAACCACAGGTCATCATGGTCCCAACTGTGTCATTCACCACAGCCACGATGTCGATATCGAAGTCCTATGGAGACACACGAGGTGGCGCTGACTTTCAGTCATCACGGAAAGTTACAGATGGGAAGAAGCGGAGAAAGGGCAGCCACATCGAAGCACCCAGAGCAAATCCACTGCTAACTTATCTGCTAACTCCTCTTCTCCTGAGGAGCGGCTGGTGTGTTTGAACCACCAACCTTGCAGTTAGCAGCACAATGCCTAACTCCTGGCTCCAGATCCAAAGCCAGTTCGACAGCAACTCAGCTCCCTCTCGGCGTGTCTTCAACATAGAAGATGTTCCTGATAGCCCCAGCTGGCTGGCTTTTGCCATCACTGCACTAGAAGAACCTCTTTCCTTCTTTGTCTTCTCTCTCTCTCTCTCTCTCTCTCTCCCTCTCCCTCTCCCTCCCAAGAACTACTTTATCTTGCCTTCCACCTGATCCATTTCATACCAATGTCAACCTCACCCCGACTTTCTTGACTATGATATGCAAGCCTTTGGGGGGTTAAAGACTAACAAGATTTTCTGGCACCTTGACCAAGATGATTTATTCATTATGCTCATCTGAAAACCCCAACAGCCACGCTCACAAAGATGATGGGGGTAAGGGAAAGAGGCAAAGAAAGTCTCTCCTTCGGAAACACCACAAGGCTCTCATGCTGATGCTCAGGCTTCAGAAGAGAAGGGGCCCCCAGAACCTGAGAAAGATTCCCCCCGTGACTATGGCCTGTGCGTGCATCCAGTCCCGCTTACCCCTCTCCTCTGGATGGCCTTCCGGATCAGATCCACCACATCCCGGCCTTCCACTCCACTGGACTTGAACCCTTTCGTCCAGGTGACCAGGAAACTCTGGAGAAACACCCAGGAACAAACATCAATTCTCCCTCGCCAAAACTTGCTTGCTCATGAAATGAAAGCCATCTTCAAGACACACGCCCCTCCTGCCCCCTCCCCACCACTGAGCAAACCCAAACAAAGTCATGACTGAAGCCGTATATTGCTTTCTGGCTCACTGAAGCAGCAGCATGGGCCCATCAGAGGCTAGGAAAGTAGAGGTTAAAGAGATGACTCCTTCATGATTTGTTACCCAAAAGTGGACAGAGGAAGTGATAAAATCATCAGAATAAGAGAGTCACATCTTCACATCAGCGTCAGCCAATCAAAAGCCAAGTTCCTAGGTATCTTTCATTCTAAGATCGTTAATATAACCCTCTGTATACACATCAGGGTTGTTCCTGACCAATTTCCCAGATGTGTTCCCGGAGAGAGAGAAAGATGATGTAAAATGGGGAGGGAGGGAGGGAGGGAGGGTGAGAAAATTACTAAAAGACTTCCTCATAGTCTGATGCTTTGTCACCATCCTTACACACACACACACACACACTCTCGCATCTAGTCCCCTGGCAGGACAGAAGGACAGAGCACTCATTGGGCACACCTTGTCTGCACAGCCATCAGTCTTGCTCACCCTCCCAGCCCCGAGAACAAAGGAATGAAAGAAAAGAGCCCATTTCACCTCGTCCAGTTTCGTCTGGTGGCAGGGGAAGGAGAAGGTGAACCCCAGTGGGAGCTTCTTGTCTTTGATCTGGAGTTGGTCCATGAAGCTGGCCAGGCACTCCGCGATGTGGTCGAACAGCTGTGGGGGGACAGCACGAGGAAGGTGAGCAGAAGCCAGAGGGGCACAGGCATGAACGAGAGGCCTGGGCTCTGAGCTCTGAAAGGAGCTAGCTGCAGGTGGGCAGGGTCCTTACCCTTCTGGGTCTCCTGTGCTCATCTATAAAGTGATTCATAACAATGCCTGTCCCAGAACGACTTTGAGAGTCAATGCATATAAAGTGCTTAACACTAGGCAGGCTGCATTAAACGCAGTCTTTCATTGCACCATTGTTTGAAACCACTGTCAAAAGAGCCCTGTGAGACCAAGCAGGCTCTGGCCGAGATTCACCAGGAAGTCCTCCTGTGACCTGGGAACAGAACATCCCTGAGCAGCCCTGTCAGAACCCCCTGGACATGGGTAGACAGCTGATTATTTCACCAGAAAGGGCAGACAAATTCACTGCCAAGAACTATGTTAGCTCTCCTGTCTCTTGAGAGGGGGGAAGGGGGGCAAGGGCGGGGTGGAGCACTCTCTGCTGACAGTCTATGAACTGACCTAGCAAAAGCAAATGGATTTAGCTTATCCTTTTATTCCATTCCAGAACCATAATCTCCCAGGGGCAATTCAAAGGAGCTGTCTTTGCTTTTTATCTCCAAAGAGGAATATCCAGGGAGTCAGTGTCTAAAGAACAAAGAGTGTCGTGGACAACCTCACAACCGTGACCATGATCGGTGGGACCTGCAATTCCTAAGGCAGCGGAGAACTGTTAGGAAAAGCTGCATCCACAACAATCCAGGTGTGTGAGCAGTCCCAAAGCCCACAATTCCCTGGGCTCCTTCCAGGCAACTTCATCCTCCAGGAGCAGATCACTCTCAAGTGTCTGGACTCCAAGTCTAGGGAGGACTGGTGTGAGACAGTCAATGGGGGCCAAAGAAAGGAACAGAACAAGGTCATGGAGCAAAAGCTAAAAAGCCAAGGGACGTCAGGGAAGACAACACTCCTCCTCTTCTCTAGGCAGAAGGAGGGAGGAGTTCACTAACTGTGGTTCGGGAAGTGTGGCTTCAGACCAGTCACATCACTATCACAGGAGAACTTGTTAGAAATGCAAATCCTGGGCTGAGCCCCGGTGGCATAGTGGTTGTACGCGGGACTGCGGCCCACTGGGATGGAGGTTTGATTCCAGCTCCACAGAGCAAAGGCTGGGCCTCCTACTCCCACCACCTGAGGGCAGTGATGCCCCCCCCCCCAAAAAATGCAAATCCCAGGGCTCTAACCCAGACCCAATGAATCAGAACCTCCGAGCCTTCAGACCAACAGCCCCCTGGTGACCCTCAGCCAAAGTGGTCCACATGCCACAAAAGCATCTACATTTCAAGGCAAAAGTGGAAATTGTTCAATGGGGGGATGCAGTGGAAGGTAGTTAGTTCTTGGTGAGCTTCCAGGATCCATCATGCAACCCAGGGGCATTCTCCAGAGATAATAAAGCACAGGCTGGGCAACCTCAAGGCTCTCTAAGAGAGGAAGGAGCCCCCATTCCCTGGAACAGAGGGCATGGAGTCATATGTAAATGTGATTTCTAGATAGGTATTCAGTAGCATCTCTGGGGACATATTACCATATCAGGAGACATATTACCATAAGGGTAAAAAATTCCTAGCATGTAGGCAAAACGAGGATCTTCTGTTTAAGTAGTTTTTAACCATTAGGTAGTTATAGGCACTGTGCCCAGAAACAGTCAATCCCCCTCACCCGCCCCTATGCACCTGTGCTCTGACCAGAAGGAGGAAAGGCGGAGGGGAAGTGAAAAGGATTAAGTCTTCCAGCAGCGCCTCCCACCAGTGACCAGGAAGTAAATAGCCTTGCTGTCAAGCAGCCAGAATGCATTAGAAAGGAGATTCATGTAGACACAGGGTAAAATTTAACACCTTATTCATTTTAAATTTGTTCTAGTTGTTTTTATTTTTTGCTTTATTTTTATCAAGGTTTTTCTTTTGCCGTTGTTGGGCTTTGCTATTGCCATTGTTTTGGAGTTGGGGGAGGGGGCGGAATGTTATGTATTTATTTCCTGTGAAATCCAGGATAGGTGAAGCTATCGAGACGCTATCTGAATCAACAAATGGTAGGCGTTATTGCACAAAAAGTTGAGGGAGAAAATGGGGAGCAAATAATAATGAGTCCAAGAATGAAAACGTTCTACAGTTGATTATAGCGATGATCTCCCAACTCTTCATGTGCTCCAATGAGTGAGTATGGGGTATGTTAACTACATGTCAATAAACCTGTTGAAGTGAATGAATGAATAACAGCAATAAGTAAATAAATACGAAACTGCTCAACAGGGCAATCAAGTCCCTGGGTGTTGCAAAGCTGAAAGATTGGCCTCCTTGATTGGAGCCCACAGGGAGTCACCTCCAGAGACAAGTCCAGGAAGTCATCTGCTTGTCAAAGGTCCCGGCCTTGAAAGCCCTGGGGAGCACTGGTCTACTCTGCACAGGGAGTCTCGCCATGGATCAGACTTGAGCAACAACAGCAAGCTATGTACCTGTGGCACTCAAAGGAATTAGCTTTTACCATTTCAAAATGTGTTTCCTCAGTCACCTTACTCCCATTCCCAACGGTGGGCTGTGGCTACCACGTAAAGCAGGGTAGTCAGGGTAGTCAGAGCTCCACCACTGGATCAGAAGTACCTGAATCTACCGAATGTGGGGAACAGGGGACTCTCTCTTGAATAGAACTGGTCTCTCATTTTCTCACTATTCCTTGAGAACTCAAAGAATTGGCATGCTGGGCAAAACAAGTTAACACCCTCCAGCCTTACAAAGGCTCAAAGAGCATCACTGTCAGGCATTTTAAAGCCTTCCTTCTCCAGGTCTGAGAATCTGCTCTGTCCCCTTCCCACATACTACAGTTTTAAAAGCTTAAAGAGGTGCTCTTAAGATTTGTCATTCCCATGGAAGTGACACATGTAGCTCGAGAAGGCAGATTCCACCCACAAAGTCACCTGCCCCTGGCTTCACAGTTCTTCAAGAACAATGCAGGTTTGGAGATGAGTGGCTTGGCTTTGGTTTGAATTGCGTAAAAATGGGAACACAAAGCAGTTGTGGGGGTGAAGAGAGGAAGTGATGAAAAAGTATCCCTCAAATAGCTGCAGTGCATTTCCTTTCAGGCCCCTCCTTAGGGTGAATCCAATCCCTCCCTTTGGTCAACTTTTCTGAGGTGGTTCACTTTGATATGGCAAGCCCTCTCATGCTCCTTGACATTTCAGTAGCTCTGGAGATGCTTCCAAAAGGAGCCCTGGTAGTGTGGTGGGTTATGCACTGAACTGCTAGCCACAAGGTCAGCAGTTTGAACCACCGCCTGCTTCATGAGAGGAAGATGAGGCTGTCTACTCCCAGAGCGATGTGGAAGTTTTTGGACTCAAAAGGGCCAGCTCCACCCTGTAATATAGGGTGACCAGAGTCAGTTGAGCCCACAAGAACAAGTTGGGTGTTTGGATTTTATAGTTGCTTCCAGGTAAGTCTCACAGATTTGTGTGTGTGTGTGTGTGTGTGTGACATTTTGTCTGGGATATGTGGATAGGTTGATTTCCTTTATAGCCTCTAACTTCATGGTTCTAAAGGTAAGCTTTTCAAGGAAAACTTTACATGATGCTTGAATGTTTGTAACGGATTCATTGGCCTCTTTGAATCTGCCTGGATTGACAGAGGTCTGACTCATGGTTGGCAAGTCCCCCAAGTCCTTTGAAAGCTCTGAGGAGGCTGACAGGAAGGTCTATGAGGTACCCTTCACATTGGGATACGCCAAGAGGCTGTGGAGATGGAGCAAAGATACACATCAATCATTTTTTCTTTAATCATTTTATTGGGGCCTCATACAACTCTTATCACAATTCACACATGCATACATTGTATGCCAAACACATTTATACATTTGTTGCCATCATCATTCTCAAAACATTTGCTTCCTACTTAAACCTTGGTATTAGCTTCTCATTTATTCCCCTCCCCTCCTTTCCCTTCCCAATCTCCTCTCCTTCGTTGTTTACTGTTCAATGTCTCCCTTCACCCGCTTCCCTGTTGCCCATACCCCAGGAAGGGGCAGGTGATATATAGATTGTTATAATCGGTTCCCCTTCCTTCCCCACCTTCCCTCCACCCTCCCAGAATTGCCACTCTCACCACTGGTCCTAAAGGGATCATCTGTCCTGGATTCCCTGTGGGACAAAGTCAGTACTGTTCCACAATTATATATACTCCCAAATATTAAACAAACTCTTTACCAGCATTTGGTGTGGAAATCAAGTTAAATATTCTCCCTAAAGACTCTGGCTCTAAGGCCTTTGCCTCCACTCCTGTTAGGATGATGGTTCCCTCCCTTTGAAACCTGTGGGTGGATTGACATGCCACTGTTAATGATCTCTAGTATAACCTGTTTAGCCACATCCAGGAGTCTGGGACCCCCAATACCTCCCTCTCTTGTAACATGCCTATAGCACACACCTTTCCTGTGATGTGTGTCCTTACCTAATTAGGAGCCTTGCATGGTGCCAAAAGGTATACAAGGCTTGGGCACTACAAGCACTCTCTCTCTCTCTCTCTCTCTCTCTCTCTCTCTCTCCCCTGCCTTTCTCCTGCCCATCTGCACCGGATGCTCCCGCCCCCTCTCCCTGCTCCCTCATGTAATCCCTTCCCCAAGCACTCTCTCTGCACATGGACCACCCAACTGGCAGAAGTGAGCTTGCTACCATGATACATGTCTGACTCTTATTATTTCTCTCTCATGCTCTCCATAACTTTACTATAATAAATAATAATTATCACTGTACAACTGCACCTATCGAACCCGTAATGTACATATCAGAAGCTGGCTTCCTATGATAATTCCTCATGTTTCCAGTTCTTATCCATACTAGTGTACAGCCTCTGGTCTAGCCAAACTTGTAAGGTAGTATTGGGATCATGATAGTGATGGGGTGGAGGGAGGGATGAAGCATTTAAGAACTAGAGGAAAGTTGCATGTTTCATCATTGCTACACTGCACTTTGACTGGTTCATATCCTCCTCACAACACTTCTATAAGAGGATGTTGCTTTACCTACAGATGGGCCTTGGGCCCCCAATCTGTCCTCCTCACTTATAATGACATAATTTTAGTTTTTTGATGCCTGATACCCGATCTCTTCTACACTTTGTCATCACACAGGCTGGTGTGCTCCTTCCATATGGGCTTTGCTGCTTCTGAGTTTGATAGCCACTTCTCTTCAACCCTTTAAGACCCCAGACACTACATCTTTTGATAGCCGGGCACCATCAGCTTGCTTCACCACATTTGCTTATACACACAATTGTCTTCAGCAATCATATCAGGAAGATGGGCACACAATGATATGATGTCTAGTTCTTTGATGCCTGATAACTGATCCCTTTGACACCTCATGGTCACACAGGCTGGTTTGCTTCTTCCAGGTGGGCTTTCACCCAGCACCATATCCCCTGGCCATCGGGAAGGTCAAGTATGGAGTTCACATTACCAAGTGTTTTCCACAGTCACAGGCCAACTTTGTACTTGCTCTTTTGAGTTTGCTTTGAGTGAGTTGGCTGTCAAGACTTTGTTGTGGGGAACAGGACCATTACTGGTCATCGGAACTGTGAGCAGAGTGTGAAGCCATTAAATGCACAGGCTATACCCTGTAAAATAGCCGTGGCTATCCCTCGTTAAGGAAGAGTGAACAGTCTCTTCTAGGTGCAGTCACTTGCCTGGAATCATAAGTCCATTATCTGATTGCAGGGCCCAGCCCTTTCAGTCCTTCAGCACCTTATGCTTCTCCAAGAAGGAACAAGCTACAGGCTAAGGAAGGTGATCTAAGAATCTCTATCCCATGTGCTTCCTGACATACCACTGGTAGCACATGACAACCTCAGGAGAGTTAAGGCCCATAGTTTCAGGCGCCTACTCTCCTTGCCTCAACCCCAACACTGAAACTAGAAAAGCAGGTTTACCCTCAGGGACACAGATCCTCAAGACCAAATGAAGGACCTAAAAATATCTCCTCCACGTGTTTCACGTGGTTCACTCATGGTCTGAAATTCTTTTCACAGGAGGCAGCCTGATGTGTGGAAAGAACAGAGGACTAGGGCCCTGAGATCCAATTCTTCCAGACACACACACACACACACACCTGTCAAGCTGAATCCGACCAGTGAGACAGCCTAGAACTGCCACATAGATTTCTTTCTTTCTTTCCCTCGTGATGCTAGAGTTGAGGTACCAAAAACAGGTAGCTTTAACAAACAGAAATTCACTTTCTCACAGTTTAGAAGGCCAGATGTCAAGCCCTGGCTCTCAGGGCAGGCTTCCTCTCTCCGCCAGCTCCGGGGACACATCCTTGTCTCTCCAGCTTGTGTTTCCTGGATTCATGTATTATTGCTCCAAGTGGCACCTATGGAGCCACTGCTTCACTCACTTGTTTGATCTTTTGTATCTCAAAGGAGATGTACATAAAACACACCTTATCCTCACCTTTTCTCAGTAATGTAGCAAAGACTACCTATTCCCAAGTGGGCTTCTCATCACAGGCCCTGTTGTTGCAAGGTGCCGTTGGTCAGTTCTAACTTGGAACAATCTTTCGTACCACAGGGCAAAATACTGCCGGGACCTGTACCATCCTCAGCACATGGCTAGGCTTGAGCTCATTGTCCTAGTCGACATGTCAGTCCATGTCTTTGAGGGACTTCCTCTCTTGCATTGGCCTTTTACTCTTCTGAATCGGATGTGCTTCACCAAGAACCATGCCCTGTTGATAAATAACCTGCCCAATATACAAAACAGGCAGTCTGGCGCGCGTTGTCCATGGTAGTCATCCTTCTTCGTCAGCACCATAGCTTCTAATGAATCAATGTTCCACTGCTGTTCATTGATTTCACTGGCCGATTCCTCTAGAAATAGATCACCAAGTCTTTCTTCCTAGTCTGTCTTCATTTGAAATTTCTGCTGAAACCTAGTGGCCCTGCTGGTCTTTGGAATACCGGAGACATAGCTTCCTACATGAGAGCAACACACAAGCCACTGAAGTGTGACAAACTACCATGGACTGGTGGTGGTTCGACACCGGTAGGACATAGGCGTACAATAAGTTAGGATTTACCACATGTTTGGGAAGTACAGAGTGAAATACACAACTATTTGCCAAACAGTGGATCTTTCTAGAAGCAGTCTGCTGTAACTTTCTCTCACGGAGCAGCCAGGGGGTTCCAATCACCAACCTCTCAGTTGGCAGCGGAGCAACTAACTGTTGTGCAACTACTATTGCAATAGCCAGAGGTCCAGTAGAGAGAAATCCCCAGAATGCTTTCAATGACTGCTGGTCCCTGGATGGTGAGCAGTGACGGATAGGCTCTTTCTCTTCTGCACCTTTGTGATCTACGTGCCCAGCGCAGGTGGTGCCTCAAGGACACCCTCTGGGGAAGTTTGTTATAAAGCACGTGAAAGAGGAGACCAGGCTCCATAGACACGCCAGAATAAGACATAGCAGCTAGATCTGTGGTCACCACTCAGCAGTGGACTAGAAGGGCTCCTTTGGGGACCCGAGAGTGCCCCTGACAGACCGACAGCACCAGAATAATATCTACAGGATCTCCAGCCCAGTGGAAGAGCACAAACAGGACCCATGGCCACCATATTGCATAACCCCAGGGAAGGCCACTCTCAGACTGCCAAGTGGACAGGGTGCCCTAGAGATGTACAAACACAGGTGTCGGGTCTATCAATCCAGCTCGGTCCCAGGCCCATGTGTGGGATGAAGACAGGACTTTTCCACAATTATATACCCCAAAATATTAAGCAAACTATTTACCAGCATTTGGTGTGGAAGTTAAGTTAGCTATTCTCCCTGAAGCTCACAGTTATCTGAGGCCTTTGTGTGTCTCGCTATAAAACTGACTCCCCTGCTGTTAGGTTGATGGTTTGGGTCCCTTGAAGCCTGTTAATGATCTCTAGTGTAACCTCTTCAGGCATATCCAGGAGTGTGGGGTATGGTCTTGTCATAGGGGCTACCTCCCTTTCCTGTAACGTGTGCATATGGCACAACCCCTTCCTGTGATGTATGTCCTTGCCTGTAATTAGGGGGCTGGCATGGCTCCAGAGGGTATATAAAGATTGGACAAAGGATAAAGGCTCTCTCTCTCTCCTGGCTCTCTCTCCTGCCCCTCAGCAGCGGACGCTCCCTGGCCCCTCTCCCTCATCATGTAATCCCCTCCCCGCATGCTACCCTGAAGAGATATGTGTCTGACTCTTATGATTTCTCTCTGTCTCCTGCTCTCTATAACCTTATCATAATAAGTAATAATTATCACTGTACAACTGTGCCTATTGAACCCGTATGTGTGTATCATGTGTGTATGTATGTATGTATGTATCAGAAACTGGCTTCTTCTGAAACCCATGCCTATAGTTAAGCAGCTCAGTCTAAGTCCATTCTACAGCTAGAAAGTAGAGACAATGGTAACGCCCAAGCTCACAGGACCAGTGTGATTGTGAAATGAGGAAATCATATAAAGCTTTCGATTTGGCCTCTGCCAAATACTTGCTCTTTTCAGTATTCTGCAGGAGACTAGGCAACATCTTCTGTGGTGTGTGTGTGTGTGTGTGTGTGTGTGTGTGTGTGTGTGTCCTGGTTCTCCAGCTGTGGCTCAAGTCCTTAAAACAACAAGGAATGGCCTCCATTCCCAGCAGGAATCAGAACCCAGTGCATAGTAGCTCCTCAGCCTCTGCCTCAGGATGAGCTCCATGATCACTCCCTCCTTGCTCAGTCTTGCCTGCCTGTTGGTGAAAGGGTCCTGACTTGGATTTCATGCTTCTTCCCCATTCACTCCTTTTATTGAGTGAGTCCTGGGTCTAAAACCCAGCTTGACAAACCGCCGAGGTCAGAGGCCCTAAGCAGGATTCTTGTTGACCTTAGGCCTTGGGGCCACTGAGGAAGGCCACGGTGTTCACTGTCATGCCAAGAGGAACAGATACCCCAACTCTGGGTTTTAGATTTTCTCAAAAGGATCTCTGGTCTTATAAGCAAAACTGTTACACAGCCAGACAGAGAGAGAAGAAGTAAACAGAAAGGCCAGGAGGCAGGTCCCGTTGCCAATGCAGAACTGTGGGAACCCAGCGAGCCCAAGAGGGCTGCAGAGTGACCCAGGAGCCGTTGGGAGAGTCACCCATAAAAGTTCAAATGGCAGTTGTGCGTTCTATAGACTCCATGTTCAATAGCACCATAAGCAACTGCCGGTGTCTGTGACAGTGGGCCGGTCTCCTGGCAGGTGGCTTTTCTGCACATGAAGCAGATCTCAAAAGTGATGCCAATCAAAATGCCCTCGTGTGACACAGCCAGAGCCTCGGAGCCTCGTGCACACACACAATCCCTGCTCTCACCCCCCACACACACCCCAGGCTGAAGAGAGCCTCTCCCAGACTCCAGGGGTGGTGGGCGCTCACCGAGCAGAGTAGTCAGAGTCACCACCTGCCAAGGGGAGTCCAGAGGCCCCGTGACTGCCCAAGAGAAAGCTGGTACCTGGGTGCCACTGCCCCGCATGATGTCCTCAGGGATGGCGTAGATCTTGTTCTCCATCTCCACCCTCCGGAGGCCATTATCCATCACCTGCACCCTGAGCACTCGGAAGTTGGTCCCTCCAAGGTCCAGGGCCAGGAACTCTCCATGCTCTGCAGAGAAAGGAAGGGCAGTTAGCAACTTCCAAATGATAGGACAATCACACACCAGAGAAAGAGAGGATGACCACACAACACTTCACAGAGACCCAGATTCCCCGCCCCCCACCCGCACCACCCTGAGAGGGGTCAGTGCTACATGTAGATGGACATATTCTCTATCTTTGTTTGTTTGTTTGTTTGTTTGTTTGTTTTAAATGCTAAGCGTATGGTACTCTATAACAAAGATCATCCTATAGTCCATTTTGCCTTGATGGTCTCCACAATGACGTGTTCTTCACCCCTGGCAAGTCAAGCAACCTCAGCTATGTGCTTCCTACCCCCAGAACACCCAGCACCCCGCTCCAGGCCTATGGGCCCTGGGCCGACTGCCAAAGGGTGATCACAATACAAAATGTCTCTCTTAATGTGTGCCCACGCAGATGGGAACGGCCTCAGGCAGAGGGAGTGGGTCTTATGATGGGGTTGGATGGGGTCCAACTGGCGATAAATGAAGAGGACTCTGGCAAATAACCTAAACCCCTCTGAGGGGCAGGGCTAGGAGACAAGGTGACTCAACCCGACCCTCCGGGAAGAAGGGAGGCTCTGAACAAAAGTGCCTGGGTCCAGATCTTTATGTGTGACAAGGAAGGTACAGTTCCTTCTCTCCTGGAAACCAGCCATGCAGACAGGACCCACCCAACCTCTAGACAAAAACGCAGCCAAGCGCGCCACTGAGCAGCACAGATGAAAGTGTCCAAGAGGCTGGGAAGCGGGGCCGGGGGAGGGGGCTCAAAGGCCAGCCAGAGCTGGGGGGGGGGGGGTGTGGAGACCACAGCAGCCTCCTCGACAGACACTATCTCCCCCCACCTTCCGCCACGCTGTTGCATATCTTCTCTCAGAGCAAGGGGTTGTCTTCAGGAGGGTGTGTACTCCCCCGGCCTTTCCCAGCGAGATGAGACGGTTCCTCACACAAAGCGGAGTGCATGCAGAGGGACAAGGGGGTGCTCTGGCTAAATGAGGGGTGTGTTGGGGCCAGGGCACCTCAGCACCTCACAGGGACGATCCCACAGAAAGCAAGCGGTAGGCGGCATCCAACAGACACAGATATCCATGGGGTTTGTCTCCACATACCCAGAGAGCAGTCAGCTTATGTCTTTGGAACCCACAAAAGCTAGGTCAGAGTCCCACAGCTAGAGCCCCTGGGACAGGGGACTGGGCCTCATCTGCTTCATCTCTGGTTTACAAATATACACTCTGTCGTTTCGAATCAGCCCCACAAAATCTATTAAATTAAAAATTCAAATATGCTTGATACAACTGACACATGGATTGTTATAAGAGTTGTAAGAGCCCCCAATAAAATGATCATTTAATAAAAACAAAAATTAAAAAGGTTACATTTTCTTCTGATTTCCCTATTAAGCAGTGCTTAAGACTATGGGCTTTACAATAAAAGCTATGTGCTCAAAAAAAAAATAATTCAAGGTATACACAAAGGTTCATAGTGACAGAAGATGGAGCTTTGCAAGGCACGTCCATCAAAAAGGGGCCCTCAAGCTTTCTAAGCAGGGGGCCAGTTCACTGTCCCTCAGACCGTTGGAGGGCCGGACAATAGTTAAAAAACTCTGAACAAATTCAATGCATGCCTGGGATGAGTTGACTGCTAAACAGCACAGCAGGGGCGGCAAAAACACTCGGCGGGCCAGATAAATGTCCTCAGTGGGGCCCATATGGCCCATGGGCCATAGTTTGAGGACCCCTGAAAGAATTAGATTCACTAGTGTTCAAGGGAGGAGGGAGGGGAAAAAAGGAGAAGCTGATCTCCAAAGCTCAATGGAAAGTAAATGTCTAGAAAAGAATGATGGGATATACGTACGAATATGCCAGATACAACTGCTGTATGGTTTGTAACAAAAGGTGTAAGAACCCCCAATAAAATGATCGAAAGAATCACTAGTGTTCTGTGAAGTTATTTAGTGATCTGGAAGTGTTTCTTTCATGCTTTTTATGTGTAGAAAGGTTCACTAGTATGTACCCAAACTCATGTAAGATGCAAACCAGACTGACTGATGTCATACATTCCAACGTAAGTCCAAACTCGACCTAAAGGCAGACACAGGAGTGGAACGTGCTCATATTGGGAGACTGCCTGTGTATCATCCCACAGGGACAAGTTGTGGGGGAGAAAATTAAATGCCATATTCAAGCACCTGGCCAAGTGCCCAGAACGTGGGGCATGCTCACGACTTGCCCTCCAGACTCTGGTCAACCTCTGCCCAGTGTCCACACTCTGGGGCCCCCCCATTCATTGTAAAGATAGCTTGCTTGACTGCCAAAAGACTCGATCATGGCTGGGACAGGAGACCTCGGAAACCTAGCCAAGACACCCCACTGGGGTTAGCTCCAGAGATGTCTGCCTTCCCCCTTAGGGGAGTCGAGAGCATGCACCATTCCCTCTTGGGCATGTGAAGTCTTCTAGAACAAGATGCAGTCCCTGGCTGATTCTGGCCATGCTGTCTGAGGTGACCTCTGTCCGTCGGGGCCACTGGGGCCTTTCCCAGTCACTCTGGTTCTGAATCTTCCCTGGTAGGGGAACGGAAGTCCGGT
This sequence comes from Nesogale talazaci, assembly GCA_004026705.1. Classification (NCBI taxonomy): domain Eukaryota; kingdom Metazoa; phylum Chordata; class Mammalia; order Afrosoricida; family Tenrecidae; genus Nesogale; species Nesogale talazaci. Next base: position 19,167 of record PVJH01031159.1, read on the forward strand.
TCCAGGAAGAGTTCTGTAGTGGTTGTCATATGAGAGAAGGGAAGGAAAGGCAAGGGGGGGCGGGGGGGGGGGGCTGCCAGCAGCACTCAGAACCTCAGACTGTGTGCAAGCCGCTGAATCAGCTGGCAGGGGGTAGCTCAGGGGTTTCAGTGGCAAAGGGGTTGCTCCCACGTAGGCCCAGCCCAGAAGCTGGATGACCTGCAAGGGGCACAGCTCCAACAAGCACATGACCTGACCGGATCAAAGGGAAACCACAAATCATAAGGAAATGTTAAGAATTCCAATCCCAGGAAGGAATGTCATCCCTTGATTTCCTCACAAGATTTCCCTGGACCAGACATTCCTCAGCATCCCTCCTCCCTCAGCCTGCCTGACCACCCCCAGCCTAGCTATGGACCAATTCCTCCCACAGACCAGAACCTCAGAGGGAGGCCAGCACAGGACTCTGGGAAGTAAATCCTGGGTGAGTCCTCAGGACAGTAGACCGACCCTCTCCTAGTGCCCACCTGCATGCCACACACGACAGGACCCTCAGCCAGCAGTGGCCAAGATCGGGGCCCGGGGGTCAGGTGGACGGGCCTCTGTGTGAACAACCTGGGCCTTTTGGAGTATGTTACTTCACCTATTGAATGGAGCTAAGAATGCCCACTTCTCCCAGCGGTGACACAGCTTACATGAAAGACAGCAATGTTCTAGGTGACACATGTGGACACTTTGTTGCTGCTGCAGTTAGTTACCATTGAAGCAACTCCAACCCATGACAGGACAAGCATAGCAGGACAAGGGGCTACCAGCCCTGTTCCATCTTCATAACCTTTGCTATGTTTGAGTGTTCTGGTCGTACACATTTCTTCTATGATTGGTTTGTTCCGCTATACCAACACCATCGTTCAAGTGCATCCCGTGGCACCCAGTAAGCCAGCAATGGATGGCAGCTATAACCTCTGAACCATTCCTGTCTTTGCCTCTGCTTTTATTATTAATGTGTTAATCCACCTCATCAAGTGTTTCTTTTCCTGATGACATGCCTACAGTAAAGACTCCTGTGTTAGTCTGGGTAGCCTGGAGAAACAAATTCATAGACACGCATATGGATATAAGGGAAAGATTTATATACCAGAGGAATGGAACATTGAAAAAGCATCCCAACCCAGTCCAGTACAAAGTCCTAAGTCCAATATTAGCCCATATGTCCAATACCAGTCTATAAAGTCTCCTTCCAACTCACAAAGCATGTGGAGTAGAGGCGTCCCAGCACTGGCAGGGGTCTCCCCATGGCTCCTCATTTCCAGGGTTCAAGGTTCATCAGCAGTATCCATTGGCAGTGGGAGCATCTCAGGGCTGGCAGGGATCTTTTTCTGGCTTCTCCAGCCCCAGAAGTCTGGTTCCATCAGGGCAAGCCCATGTGGCTTTCATCTCAGAGACTGAAAATCAAGTTTCTCTTCTCCAATTGGGAAATATCGCAAGACTTCCCAGAATTCTCAGGAGAAAACCATGCCCACACAGAGGCCTCATTGGCTACTCATTGGCTATCTCCAGATTAACAGGTCAGACTCCACCCCTACATGCCAATCATGAAATTGACATAGGTACATGACCACCACAACTCCTCACCAACCTCTTGTAACACAGCAACAACTAAACTTCTGTTGTGCGCTGAGTGAAGGTTGACAGAGCAGTTTGCCTTTCAACAATTCGTACACATGTTGTTCATATCCTTGATGGCAATCCTCGGAATGTGAACACCCTTTATTGTTCATCCTCCTTGTGTTTCCTAATTCCATTTCTTTTTTTCTAACCCTTCCTAACTCTGTGGTTGGGTAAAAAGAGTTGATCTCAAATGGTTGGTTATTCTAAGGTGTGTAACCCCCTAGTGTTATTGTTCCCCTCAGAGACCTGTCTATTCCAGCCTCGCTTTTAATGAGCATTGTGCTTGCGTTTCTCCCAAGACTTATTAGTCTGTGCTTCCTTAACACCATCGTTCAAGTGCATCCAAAGGGCATGTAGTAAGTGATCAACAAATGGTAGCTAAATTTTTTTACAATCACGCATGTCTTGTCGTAATTACTATTCATGGCCTTCTATGCAATTTCCTCTCCTAGTTTCTCTCAGCTCCTCCAGATCCTACCTCCTTCTACTCTGGGCTCAAAACCTACATCATGGCTAGTCTCTGGCACATTCCAGAAACCTAACGCAGAATGTTTGTGTGAAGGTGTGATGGGAAACCCAAAAGAGGAATCAGCTATGAGTCTGGGACAGTCAGACTGGGTACGTGAGGATATCATCATGCCTATCCATGCCTAAGCCATGAGGCAGAAGGACCATTCTGTTAAGCAATTCCAGTTAGCAATGAGTGAGAAACCATCTTGTATTGCACTTGATGCCTGGGGTTCTTATGTAAAGCAAGCTGTTTGAATACTGACTATGCAAATGATAGAAGAAGATTTCTAGGAGTTCAATGAACAATGGAATTAGAGAAAGTTCCACATATTTCCCTTGTATAGCAAACTATAAGAGGTAAAATTTGTCTCATTGCTAAGCAATGGATATACAAAGGGGTCCACTGCCCCCTTCAAGGAAAAAACATACTCATCTTTTTTTTGGAAGGGAGGGGGCTAGTGCATTTGGAGTTTGTTCCATCAGATCAGACAACTGGATCGAGGTTTCTGAAAAGATTCTAACTGTGCGACAAAAAAGGCCTGATTTGTGGCAGACGGGGACTGGTGTTGCCACCACGACAATGCACTTCCTCACACAGCAACCTCCGTATGCCAATTTGGGGCAAAAGAAAACAGTATGCCTCTCCTGCCCCATGCACCTTAATCACCTGACCCTGCTCTGGACAACTTCTTTCTTGTTTCTGTGGTGAAGAGGGACATGAAAGGGCGGTGATCTGGCACTGTAGAAGAGGTAAAGAGAAAAATGATGGTGCTGTCAGCCACCCAAACAGATGCTTTTGAAAAGTGCTTTCAAGAATGGAATCACAGACTTAACAAATATATTAAACGTAATGGTGAGGACTTTGAAGGTGGTATTTTTTTGTTAAAAAATGCATAGCTTTGAAAAATTACCATTCTGGAGGGGTATCCCCTTGTAAGAATAATAACAGTGGATATAAAAGCAGCTATAGTAACAATGATCTTTGTTTCTGGAGAAAAGTCGTGACTGTTTTGTTTTTTAAAAACAAAACGAATTACAAGTAACTTGAAGTACCAAAGTGGCTATAATAAGAAGTCTCTCTCTTCTCCGTACCTCAACAGTGACCACTATGAAAACTTTCTAGCAGATCTGTAAGCATATAAATGTAATAAAAGCAAGGGAGACTTCATTTGAAGCCTTTCAAGAAAAGGATTCAGATGGCAAGTCGAGGAAATGTGCGTGTGTAATCGGAAAGAGGTTACCAAAGCGGCTTCCTAGGGACTCTCGCAATCGCCACGGACGCCACCAGGGAGTGGTGAGCATGACCGGTGACCGGCTAACAAGTGCTCTTTGCCAACCTGAGGGGTTCAAAGGGAGACCTCTCCCCCATTCCTACCCCCAAGCCTGATTTCTTTCTACTGTGCAAGGCGGTTGTTGCTCCTGTCATTCGCTGCCATTGATACAGCTCTCGGCAACAGACGGAGCCCGGCCAGGTCTCGTGGCATCACGGGGCAGGGTGGGGGTCAGCCATTGTGGTCCTGGCAGTTTTCCTGGGCTGATGTTCAGAAGTAGATTTGCGGGTCTTTCTTCCTGGTCAGTCTTCCTCTGGGGGTTCCAATGCGGCCGATCCAGCCACACAGCCACACACCATCTCCGCCGACTGCACACGCGGCTTGTTGACCAAGAATCCCAGCCGAGTCTCCTGCCTGGGCTGTGGGAACATCCCTGACCTCAGCAGGGAAGGCGGGTGTACTTCAGAAAACGTTGCCTGGCCTCGATTTTCCAGTCAATTATCTCTTCATAGTTTTTCCACCCAGAGATAGTATCTTTGCGATCTCAAAGAGCTCTTTGTATACTAAGAAAAATAACTTGGCTATTCACGGGGGCTTCAAATTTTCCGTGATCCTTAAATTCTATTTTTCCACAAGTTTTTTGAAGAAGTCCCCTCATATAACTGTGACCGCCCCCCCCAAATTGGAGGACTGTCTTTAATGTTGTTTGTAATCTACTTGCCCTGAAGCTGTGTTCATGACTTCTGAGTTTTCTGTCACATCCATACGAACCTTAGTTCACAGATTGTTCTCACCTCCCACATCCTCCCTAAATGTGGCCATTCCTACTTGCAAAAATAGGTTTGTTTGAAAAATAAAATGCTATATATTTACCGCAATTTTAAATAAATGGTGAAGCAATAAATATAAAACATGGCACTTATCTCCTGATTTCTTACATAGATTTCTTTTTTGAAAATGATGCCCAGTACCCAGTCTTCATCTCTTTTGTCTCCTGGATGGAGTTCAGACTCTCTCACTCCCATCTGGATTATTGGGGTAATAAAGCAATTAAAAGATGGAGGCAGGAGGTGATGACTGAACATGTGTTAAGTCGTGATGGGCATTTTATTTACCAAGCTTTTCTCATTAACCTTCAGCCCCTTGTTAGGCCTTAACTCCTAACTGCAGAATTGAGAAAAACTTCAAATTCACAGGGACACGACCGGACGGTACCGCCCTTGTGAGTTTCCGAGTCTGTAATTCCTTCCAGGAGGAGAACGCCTCACATCCCTCCCACGGAGCAGCCGACTGGAGGCTTCTAGCTGCCGACGTTGCCTTTAGGACCCTCACAGGTAACCACTGTGCCACCAGCGTCCTGAGAAACCCTCGGGTCACTTAAATCAAGATGCAAATCTGGGAGGGTGGGGGAGGAGGGAAAAGGAGGAGCTGATATCAAGG
>PVJH01031160.1:0-24117 GCA_004026705.1 Nesogale talazaci
ATATAATGATGAGACTATAGGTTGATGAACACCCATTTATATGTTAAGTATTAAGGTAGCAGATGGATACTGGGTTTCTATTCAAGTCCTTCCTTAACACAAGAACACTTTGTTCTAATAACTGGGCATTCTGTGCTGCTCACTTTCCCAACATGATTGCTGGAGTCAAAGTGGGAGGATAAGCAAATGTGGTGAAGAAATCTGATGGTGCCTGGCTATTACAAGATAGAGTGTAAATAAACAGATTAATTAATTAAAAGGATATGACGTCTGGGGTCTTAAAGGCTTGAAGGTAAGCAAGTCGCCATCTAGCAGGCAAGCAGCAAAGGCCACATGGATTACACCAGCCTGTGTAATCATGAGGGATTGATGGGACCAGTTATCTGGCATCAGAAGACCCTGAACAGTCATATAGATGTGGGAGGGTCAGAGTGGAGACCTAAGTCCATCTGTAGACAACTGGAAACCCCCTCACAGAAGGGTCACAAAGAAAGGATGCGAAAGCCAAACACACAACATTGCTCTAGTTCTTGAATGCCTCCACCCTCCCCTGTCATGACCCCAGTTCACTGGCACAGACAAGAGCTCTTGACACAGGCAATGGAGGACAAATAAGCCCTCAGGAACAATAAAGGGATTAGTGATACCATGTGGGTAGTGGGGAGAAAGAGGAGAAAGGCGAAACCAATCATAATGATCACTATCAGTCATCAAAGAACAAAAAATCATACTGTAAGTGAGGGGGAGCGCGGAGCAGAGCCCCCAAAGCCCATCTGTAGGCAGCTTGACATCCCCTTACAGAAGGTCTGAGCCAGCCAGGGTGCAGTGTAGCACCAATGAAACGTGTAACTATTCCCTAGTTCTTGAATGCTTTCCCCGACACCCACTATCATGGTCCCAATTCCACCTGACAAATCCGGCTAGACCCGAGGATGTACATGGGTATAGATTCGAGCTGGAAACACAGGAAATTCAGGACAGATTAAACCCCTCAGGACCAATAACGAGAGATACCAGGAGGGTAAAGGGAAGGTAGGGGAGAAAGGGGCAACCGATCACAATGATCTATATATAATCTGCTCCCTGGGGGACAGACAACAGTAGGTAAGGGCTATGTTAGACAGTGCAAGACTGAAAAAACAGTAATAATGTATAAACTAACGAGGGTTTGTGAGGAAGGGAGAAAATGAGGAGCTAAAACCCAAGAAAATGTTTTGACAATAATGTTGCTTGACACAATGGATATATGTATGGATGGTGATAAGAGTTGTAAGAGGCAAAGGTAAAATGATTTATAAAAAAAGAAAAAACTTCTAAAAAAGTGACCAATCATATCCCAGAGAAATATTATGCTCCAATATCCAAGAGCAGTGTAGCCTATCACACAATAGTCTTTCCATAGATTTTACAGGTGTTCACATTCATACCTAAGGTTCTATCAACAGCAGCAGTGCCTGGCTATCTTTAAAAACACCTTTCCCCCACCTAAAGTTGGTTAATTTTTTTTGAGAAATCATTTTATTCGGGGCTTGTATAACTTTTAGCACAATCCATACATATATTCATTGTGTCAAGCACAGTGGTTCTCAACCTTCCTAATGCCAAGACCTTCTAATACAGTTCCCGATGTTGTGACCTCCAATCATAAAATTATTTTTGTTGCTACTTCATAACTGTAATTTTGCTACTGTTATGAATCAGGTGACCCCTGTGAAAGTGTCGTTTGACCCCCAAAGGGGTTGCAACCCATGGGTTGAGAACCGTTAGTCAAACATATTTGTACATTTGTCGCCATCATCAATGTCCAAACATTTTCTTTCCACTTGATCCCTTGGTATTGGCTCATTTTTCCCTTCCCTCTAAACCCTTGATTTTACATATATATGTGTGTGTGTATATATGTGTATATACATATATGTATGTGTATATATGTGTGTATGTATATCATGTCAAGTACATTTGTACTTGTCTTTTTCCATGTCTCACGCTGTTCAATGTCTCCCTTTACCCACTTTTCTGTTGTCCATCCCCCAGGGAGGAGGGTTATATGTAGATCATTGTCATAAGTTCCCCCTTTCTCCTCCACCTTCTCCTTCTCCTTCCCCTTCCAAAAGTATCTCTACTTTCACTTTTGGTCCTGAGGGGTTTATCTGTCCTGGATTTTCTGTGTTTCCAGCTCTGATCTAGCTGGATTGCAAGAAAAAATTGGAATCATGATAGTGGGGGGGGGGGGGCGGAGAGGGAGCATTAAAGAAACATGTACTAATTTTGTCATTGAGAATACACCCAGCAAGGCATACACTGATCCAACCATTCCTATACACACAACTGAGTGATGCCGACTACATCCGAGCTGTGTAATCATTCCTGCCTTTTCTCTGAGATCTTCCTTCATTCACATACACTCAAGGCTCCTCTCTAAACTTTCAACTTGCTGTTGTCAATTGGACTCCATCTACATTGCTCTCAAGAGTAGAGAGTTCAAGGGGGGCAGACCTCCTTTTGACCAGTTACACTCTTGTTCAAGTTTAACACTCGGTTTACAGACATTTCTTTCTTTCTTTTTTTTTTTTTTGGCATCACTGCGCTCAGGTGGTGGGAGTAGGAGTACAGACATTTCTTATAACCCTATCTCTACGGACATTCATCAAATTGACATGTAAACGGAATCACACATTCGCTTAAAAAAAAACGAACTTATTCTATTTAAAAAGAACAGCGTTAACTTACGAATGGACTGAGACTATGTCTGTACATAAAATTTGAGATACTCGGTTCAAGGTATTATAAGGGCCACTTGGAACAGCTTACAGAAGGGCCTAAGGAGAGATCAAATGATTAGCCCGTACATTTGGGCTTGAGTACATCCGCACTAATTGAGTTCCCAATGCTCTGTCTTGGTAACAGGGTCACTCACAAATGCCTTTTCATCCCAATGCTACAAAGAACTTATGCAGTGATGTTTCCCAAAAGAACGTACACACGGGTATTTTTCCACAGCAACAAGGGGCCCCAGAGTTGGAGTACAACCTCTTCCACTTAATCACTACTAACCCCAAGGTTGGCGGTTCAGAACTCCACAGCAACACCATAGAAGAAAGGCAATTCTGGGGTTCTGGGTCTCTTAAAAAATACTAAAATCTTACGGGGCGCCAGGTCCCCCTTGAGCTGGAATGGCCTGGACACCGAGGCGTGGGTGTTGGTGTTGTACTGGTCCTGCGGCGTGTCTTTGGCCGATCTAGGGGCCCAGAGACACCACTTTGGGTCAATGTGTAAGAGAGGACAGGATCCACAGCGCTGTGGTGGCACGTGGCCCAGGTTGAGGTAGGCGCTCGTGGCTACCACCACCAGCACAGGAAGGGAGTGGTGAGGGGTGGCATGAACCCCATTGTGAAGTTGCTGGCCTGGGACCCTCGTATGGCGGTGTGGCACACAGCTGAGGTCGATTTCGACTCTCAGTCCCCACCCCCAAGGCAGAGCAGAGAGGCTTCCCAGGGTATCTTTACTAGACAGAAAAGATCCTGCCTGGGATCGGCTGCTGGGCATCACTGCTGCCCACCGCGGAACCTACTCGCCTAGGCTGATTTAGGTGACCTTGCCGTCCGCCCGGGCGCAGCTCACCACGTGCACACACATGTCCTATGGCTGTGGCAGGCCGCCCCACAACAGCACTGCCCAGCCCGTACGTCCAGGGCACCGACGTCGTGAAGCTGGGCCGGGCCTTCGAAAGCAAGCATCCGCTTTCTCAACCCCGCGCGAGGGCAGCCACCGTCCGCTCCGCCTGCGTCCCCGGCCGACACCCACGCCGCACCTCGCAACGCGTACCTCCGACGGCGCCGGGCCGGCTGTCCTCAGGGGTGAGCTGCCGGGCCGCGGGCTCGCCACGCCACGTGGACCGCGCGCGCGCGCGCGCGCAAAGCCTAAAGGGAGCACGCGGACCCCTCCGCGCCCAAGCGCTCGTCTAAGTGGCAGTTTCGTTGCGCGGGGCGGGGCCTGACGTCACTTCCGTGGCGGCCCCGACGACGGCCCCACCCCTAACGTGCCCGTAACCCAGGGCGACGGCCCGGCTACTCGCGGAGAGCGTACTTCGCCGGCCGGCCGAACCACCTGCCCTGAGCCTTCTACCTTGCCCGGTCCTCCATGAGGGCGTAGACGGCCGCGGCTCCGGCCGCTTCCCCGCCCTGGGCCGTAGCCCCGGGCCCCCACGAGCAGCAGCGAGCGGCGGCACCAGGAAAACCAAGCGGCCGCACGAGAACGAATGGGAAAACAGGGGCGAGGTAGCGCGGCGCAGGGGCTGGACTTGGAGTGGGCGGGGCCTGGGAGGGTACCGCATTGGGCGGGGCAGCGGGAGGAGCCGTTGGAGGCGGAGCTCTGGGCGGGGCCAATGGAGGATGTGGAGGAGCTTGAATTAGGCGCAGAGTGTGGCTGGAGGGAGGATAATTACGGCAAGCAAGGAAGGCTTCTTTGTGGATAGGTAGGTTAAGTCGCAACGACTTGAGGAAGCACGGAAAATAATGGAAGCAGCGGGATAGCTGGTGGGAGAAAGGGCGGAGCCTGTGGGATGGGGAGGGGCTAGGTGAGAAGGGCGGAGCTTGGGGAGGCAGGTGTGTGTAAACTGTAAAGTGTGAAAACTGGGAAGACAGGTGTAGCTGTATAGTTTTATTCCCAGTATCGAGCACGTAATGAATGAATGTAAGTTGGGGAACCGACAGATGGAAGTAGGGATGTGTGGTGAGTGGGGCATACTGAAACTGCAGATTTTATAAATATTTAATGAAGGCCATGACAAACTCTGAGTGCAAGTAAGCAGAGGGCACAAAGAACACTCCCTATTGAGGATTCGAGCCACTCGTGCAAGTTGATGGTACATGCGCTTAACTTTGAGGCAAAGATTCTACCCTGCCGAGGTGTGCCCCCAAACTGTGATTGTGGGAAACATTCCATAGCAACGGTGTTAACTCTAGGGAGGCTAATCCAGCCAGTCTTCAAGTCGATCTGAAGCTGAGATAAGTCACTTCACTTCTACCATGGCTAACCGGGTTTCTGTTTATTTCTGCAGTCCATTGAACACGTGTTGTTGGGGACAGACAGGAACATACATTCAGAATTTCAAGTGAGGGTTCCAGAGACCATCTTCCTCTGGCTGAAATCCTAGCAAGGGAGACAAGATTCCCCCAAACCTGTAGCTACACCTGAAAAGCAACACGTGCAGACTTGCACATGTCTTTATCTGAGAACTTTATAGTCCTTCCAGGTGCCAGTGGGATTCTTATTTTTAATTTTTTGAATTTTAATAAATAATTTTATTGGGGACACTTACAGCTCATTTAACAGTCCATACATCCATTGTATCAAGCACATTTCTGCATATTTTGCCATCGTCATTTCCAAAACATTTTCTTTCTACTTCAACCCTTGGTATCAGCTCCTCTTCCCCCCACCCTCCTCCACCCTCATGAACCCTTGATAATTTATAAAGTATTTTTATTTTCATGATTTACACCATCCCCTGCCTCCCTTCACCCACATTTCTGTTACTCATCCCCCTGGTTGGGGGGGGGGGTGTACATTGATTATTATGGTTGGTTACCCCTTTCTCTCCCTTCTCCCCCCACCTTTCCATTACCCCTTATGGTATTGCTATTCTCATTATTGGTCTTGAGGGGTTGATCTCTCATGAGTTCTATGTTTTGAGAGCTCTTATATGTACTAGTGTACATGCTCTGAACTAGCCACATCTGTAAGATAAGAACTCGGAAAATGATAGTGGTGGATAGGAAGCATTAAAGAAGTAGAGGAATGTGTGTTTCATCAGTGCTATATTGCACCCTGGTTGGCTTGTTCCTTCCTTGTGACCCTTCTGTGAGGGGATGTCCAATTGTCTACAGATGGGCTTCGGTCTCTACTCCATTACCTCTCACTCACATCTAAATAGGTTTTGGGTCTTCTGATTCCAGATACCTGAGCCCATTGACATCTCATAATAAGCACACGGGTTGGTGTGCTTCTTCCATGTGGACTTCGTTGCTTCCCTGCTAGATGGCTACTTCTTTAACTTCAAGCCTTTAAGACCCCAGACACTATGTCTTGTAATAGGTGGACACCATCAACTCTCCTCACTGTATTAACCTATACACCCATTTTGTCTTCATCGATCATATCAGGAAGGTGAAAATCACAGACTTCCAGGTTATTAGAACTTCCAGGTTACTAGTGTTCTTGTTTGAGTAAAGTCCCAATGTCCATATTGCTACCTTTTTTTTGTTTGTTTGTAGAATATTATTTTATATAAGTTAGAATCATTACATCCTATAGCCTTAATGACATTGTGCTTTTTTTTAAAAACTCTGACAGAATATTATCTTATTTGAAAGCTTGAATACAGAGTAAAGTTTGAAAGGGAAAAGCAGAGTTGTACATTATGGAGTTGATAATATAACCTTATGTGATGTGATGGTGAGCTCGCTGGTGAAGTTGGGTTCCTGGGGTCCAGAAGCGGCAGAGTTGAAGCCCCATGTCTCACTTGGAAGTTGGCGCTTTAGCTTCTGGGGCTCGGTTCCCATGCTTGTAAAACGGAGGTCCTCCAAACTGCCTACTGACGTGAGAACAAATGAATTAGTAAGCATAGATGTTTTTAAAGTTTCACATGTGAATGTTCTATTACTTATAGTTCTTTTTCTACATTCACATGTGTCAGATCAATCAAAGTTTTTTTTCCTTAAAAATCATTTTATTGGCGACTCATACAGCTCCAATCATAATGTATACATACATACACACATACATACATTGTGTCAGTAGTTACATCTTTTCTGGGGTGGGGTGGGGTTCTTTTTTTTCTTTTTTGATTTGGGAGAAGTAAACCAGTTTTATAGGGCAAGCAAGTTTAGGCAATTACATATTGCTACCTTAATACTTGACATATCACTAGATGTAAATAGACCTATATCTCTATCATAATATATTAAAGATATTTGCATATATACCTGCCAATATTTACATGTCTATAAAGATCTTTGCATCCTTGTTCTTTCCTCCATTTCCTTTGATTTTCCTCTGTCCCATTATCCTGGTCGACCTTCGTAATTCTTGTCTACATTGCACTTGATCAAACCCCACCAGAGATTCTATACCCTCCTTGCCATTGATTTTAGATCTCTTGTCCCTGGGCTTGTTGGCACTCCTCTCCCTTTCCTCCACTTCCCCTTCTCTCCTGTCCCTCTGAAGCCATTGTTTATCCTGCCTCAGGATTGTTTATCCTGCCTATCTTTTAGGAATAGACATGAAAAAAGAAAGAAAAAATAGCCCATGGAGATTCCAGGTCTGTCCGCTGACTCTTAAGTTTTACGATTGGGTCTGATGGCGTGCCAAGTCCTGCCTCCATTCCGAATCTATTTGCAGAATTCCTTGGGGACCTGTTGCTTTGCTCCCCTTGTTGCTCTGTTGGGCTCCCAATGGGATTTTAAAAAGCGATTGTAAAGACATGAGCTCTCCATTTTTGAGAGGACTGGGGAAAAACCTGAATCAGCATAGAACAAAATTCATTTGTTAGCTTAGTTGTAAGGTCAGTAGTCCAGCCCAGCATGACTGTCTTCGGCCTCAGATCTCACTAGAGTAAAGTGATCAGACGTCCCACTTTTTAACACTTTGTCCCGCATCCCATGGCGTTTTTAAAATTAAATAAATATATTACAATACTACTTTTGCATCCTACGAACATTTTTTTGTGTGTGTGGCATCACTGCCCTGGTGGGAGTAGGAAGCCCAGCTTTGCTCCTAGAGAGCTGCTCCTGGATCTGAACCGTCAACCCTGTGGGCTGCAGTCCCACACACAACCACTGTGCCACCAGGGCTCAGCCCTCTATGGACATTTTTGTTGCTCCATATAGACCAAAATTTTAATCAATAACCCTCCCCCCTACCCCCCATCCCCACCAGTCAATGGTGTCCTGCTTAAAATCTGGTCACTTTACCCTGGAGTGAAATCAAGGTGTCAGGCAACCTGCTCCTTATCTCAAGAATCTGGGTGGAAAAATCCATTTACTCCCTCTTTCAAGTTGGCCTGAGACCCTAGTTCCCTTCCTGGCTGAGTTACTTATAAAATTGAATTGTATGTAGCACATTCATATTAGAAGTAACAGAAAATGTGTTGATTTTACCCAGTCGTGATACTGCAATTGGCTGCTCTGCAATTGATCACTCACTGGTGGCTTAATGGAAGTCTTTGTTCATGTCTGGGCATAAGACACTGCCTGTTCTGTAAGCTGCAGATTGGTTGGGTGTTAAATCGGCATGGACTTCACCAGCCAGATGGGTAACAAAGAGGCATTTGGTAGCCTCTGGACTGCTCAGCTCATCAGCCAACTCCATGAATCATAATGTAGTGTCCAGGGGCCCAGCAGCAATGTCCATTCTCTTTGTTTCCTGAATGTCCAAGCCTTTCTTTGACATTTTAGTAAGCCCACTGAGAAGGCTTTTGTGCACTTTGACTTAAGAGTAATGGGACAGTGGTTATTTATGGCTGAGTCTGAATCAGCTCCACGCACCCTCACTTGACTTTGGAGACCTTTATTGTACAGCGCTCTTCTCAGTGTGCCTGGTGGAGGTCTTCACTCCGACTTAAGCCTGCTATAAGCCATGCTATCTGTTCTCAAGGTCATCCTTGATGGTTATCTTTGCCTCTGTCCTTTTCCTTTGTTCTGCTCCTCGAAACACTCCCATTACATAAAGACTTCTGTAAAAACCTTTTTATTCTGGAAACACCCCCTCTTCCATGAAAGTAGAGAGAAGAGTACAGTGAGTCTAAATGTCTTCGTGCCCATCAATAGCAAACACAATTCATGTCCCCTTTTTTTATTTTTGGGCATCACTGCCTCTGATTTGGGCGCTACCCAGTGCTGCTCCTGAGAGCTGCCGCTGGATTTGAACCGCCAAACCTGCGGGTTGCAGTCCCGCACTCAACCACTGACACCACCGGGGCTCGGCCCTTTATGCCCACTTTTGTGTGTGGGCATCACTGCCTCTGGTGGTCGTGGACACTACCCAGCTGCCGCTGGATTTGAACCGCCAACCCCATGGGCCGCAGTTCCACACTCAACCACTTACGCCACCGGGGCTCAGCCCCTTTATGCCCACTTTTATTACATCATCCCTTCACTCGTCATCCACTCCATAGAGGGGTTATTTTGAAGAACCTCTAGGGCCTTCGGTTTAATTGTAAAGCTATTTTACAGTTTGGGAGCTGGTCACTTCTTTTCTGTTCCTGCCTTTAAATGATGCTGCTGTGCTGTTCTTCGGTGCCATGGAGGAAGCTCAGACTCTGTACAACAGAACGAAACACTGTCCGGTCCTGGGTCACCCTCCCCATCGTTGCTATTTTTGAGCTGTGGTTGCAGCCACTATGTCCATCCATCCCAGCCTTGCCCAGGAACTGGTCTCTCCTGATAACATGTCCAAGGTATGTGAGATGACGTCTCACCATCCTCGATTCCAAGGGCCGTTTTGACTGCATTTCCTGCCAGACAAATGTGTTTGTTCCTCTGGCAGCCCCTGGTCCTCTTGCTTCACCAGCACCACAGTTTTCATGCATCCACTCTATTTTGTTCTTCCTCATCCAACTTTTATTACTTGTCCAGTTTTCACGTGTCCACTTTCACCTTGGTGGGCTGTCAGGCTTTAAACCAACTTCTTTAGTTCGTTTCCAAATATCTAACCTTCTTGATATTTGAGGTGGGGGTGTGTGGGGGGCAATTCAAAAAAGTCTCAGTGATTGTCTTTTTCAGCAAGGGGCAAGGACACATTGCAGAGCCACCAAATTGGTCATGCTTGGCCTTTTGAGGCGAGTAGGACACACACAGCTGTGCCCAGCTCAGGGTGGCAAACCATTCCGCTGCGTTCAATGAGTTTTGCTCGCCAGAGTCCTGCCAGTAATGCTGCTCATCTTTCCTGCCACAGCCCTTCTTCCTTGAACGTTTCAGGAACCTGATGTAGGAGACTGGGTTACGGGGAGCTTTACCCTGGCTTAATTTAAGCATGTGCTCTGGGGGTCCTGGGCTTTACTCAACAATTTCTTCTTGGTACATTTTGGTTCTTGTCCCTTCAGTAGCATATGCAAGAGAGTTTGTTTCATACTTTCTGGTCTCTACCTCGACTTTCTTGCTTTGATCTTCAAATCCAATTTTCAAGTTATGTCTGCCAATACATCTACCGTGGCAGCCTTTGCATGGTGACCTTGGTGTCTTCTGGATGCAAGTTCCCTGGAAAGCCTTAGTGCGGGCTCCGAGGCCCATTTTGTGTCTGTAATTCTCATACTAAATCAGGATGCAAAGCTCACTGCAATCCAAAGGATTAGGAAAGTTTCTGCTTAATAGCACACTTCATATTGTACAGCAGGTATAATTTTACTATTCAAAAATATGAGTATCCAGTGCAGATTCCACATGCTCACCTAAAAGTAACATTGTGTACAATCTCCATGAGATCTCACTGTTGTAGGCGATCTCTGTGTTGTATGCAATCCTGTTTGTTATCTGAGGACAGGCACTAGGAAACAAGCATGGGCAGTAACACCGTCTGGTTGCCGTTAGGTGCTGTGGAGCCCGTTGGGACTCATAGAGACCCTCTGCGTTAGTCTGGGGAGAGGAACAAACCCGGGGATACTCAAGTATGTACAGGAAAGAGCTTTCTATCACAGAGTAATTATATAGTACGAGAACATCCTAGCCCAGTCCAGATCAAGTCCACACTTTTTGATGCCACTTCAGACTCATGCAGTGATGCCGAATGCAGGAAGATCCCAGACCCTGTGGGTGCAATGTCCTGAGTGCAGTGGTGGTGGAAGCATCTCCAGGGCTCTGGCTACCATTAGCATCACTCCATAGGAATGGGAAGCAGAGAGAGAGAGAGAGAGAGAGAGAGAGACCCTCCTCCAGGAAGAAAAACAGGAGGTTACCAGAATCCCCATGAGAGGGCCAATCCCACACAGAGGCATCATTGGCTATGACTCACTGGCTAGGCTCCACCCCTTCACTCAAATATCCTCAAGTCGACACATGATTTTATAACTACCATACCCTATATACAGCTGAAGGAAACCTTGACTACCTTAGACTTTGTTCTCTCATGAAGCAAAACAAGTGACACATATACGTGTGGATATAAACAGACATGTATTTACAAATTTCTATCAGCAAAGTCTTCCACACAGTTATAGAAACAGGCAAGGCCAAGTCTGGGCAGGTTCCAAGTGTGTAGGCAGATGTCTGGCTGGGAGTTGGTAAGCCCAAGATGTGGGCATATGTTAGGTGGAGGCTGATAAACCCAAGATTGGCAGGAAGACAAACATCCTTGTGGCTGCAGAGATGAGTTAATCCATGGTTCACATGTCATATGACGGGCTGCTGACAACTCCCAGGATGGGTAGGTAATATTGCAGATAGTTGACTCAAGTCCAAAGTCACACAGCTGTATCCTATGCCATCCTCACAACTGCTGTCATGCATGAGTCCAGTGTTGCATTACTGTGCTAGTCTAACACTTCTTCATTTTCATTGCCCATCTACATGGCCAAGCCTTCTGTCCCTCTTCAGGAACTGGTCTCCTGATAACATGTCCAAAGTACATGAGGCGAAGCTTCACCATCTTTCTTCTGAGAATCATTCTGGCTCTACTTGTTCCAACACAGATCTGTTTGTTCTTCTGGAAGCCCATGATACTTAAAGTATTCTTTATCCACACCATAATTCAAGTGCATGAATTCTCCTATCTTCCTTATTCATTGTGTAATGTTCACCATGAAAGTGTATGAGGTGACTGAAAATACAATGGCTTGGATCAGGTACACCTTAGTCCTCACAATTAGATCCTTGCTCCTGAACACGTGGAAGAGATCTAATGCAGCAAATGTGCTTGATGCAATTCCTTGTTTGATTTCTTGACTGGCGCTTCTATGAGTGCTGAAGGTGTAAATCCAAGTGAGGTAAAATTTTTGATAACTTCAGTCTCTCCTTTGTTCGTCTTGACACAGCATATAGCTGTGTCTTGGACCGGTTGTGAGCATTTTCCTTACATAGAGTTACAATCTCTACTGAAGGCTGCAGTCTCATTTTCATCCGCAATTACTTCAAGTCCTCGCTTTCAGTAAGCAAAGTTGTGTCAGATGCATTTTGAAGATTGTTAATCAGCCTGCCTTCAAAGCAGATACCATGTTCTTTGTCATGGAGCCTCGCTTCTCAGATTATTTTCTCCATACACAGATTAAGTTTAATGAAAGGATACAGCCCTGACACACACCATCCTGATTTAAAAACACTCAGTACTTGGAAACAATATTGGTAGTAGCCATACCATGAGGGTAGGGGGAAGGTGAGAGAAAGGGGGAGCCATTCACAGTGACCGATGGTGGAAGATATGGAAATAATTTGTAATTTATCAAGGGGTCACGAGGATGGGAGGATTGGGGACGAAGGGATAAAGAGCTGATCCCACGGGCTTAGGGACAAAGAAAATATTTTGAAAATGGTGATGACAACATGATATACAAATGTGCCTGATACAATTGTGTGGATTGTTATAAGAGCTGTAAAAGTCCCCAGTGAAAATGATCTGTTAAAAATAAAATAGTTGTCTCTCTTTTTGTTCGAACAAGTGCCTGTTGATCTGTGTGCAGGTTCCACATGAGCATACTGAAGTGTTTTGGAATGTGCATTCTTCTCAATGTTATCCATAATTGGTTGTACTCCATACAGTCGAGCATCTTTGCTCCATGTCCTTCTCCAGGGGCCAGTCTGTCCTGACGGTGTGTCCAAAGTCTGTGAAGGACTTGCCATCTTTACCTCTAAGGAGCACTCTGGCCGCACCTCTTCCAAGACAGATGGGTTTGTCCTTTTAGCAGTCCATGATACTTTCAATACTCATCTCCAGTACCACAGTTCCAATGCCTCAATTTTTCTTCAGTCATCCGGAGGCGATGTCCACCTTGAACCTGCTCACGAGGCAGTGGGAAATACATGGCTGGAGTTGGGCACACCTTAGTCCTCAAAGTAATCCCTGCTTTTCAGTGCCCCAGAGAGGTGTAGGTCCTCTTGATCTGTGCGCCCTTTCACCTGTGGTCTGCTGTTTCCTGAGCATTGATTATGGATCCAAACAAGACAAAACCCTTGGCAACTTCAACCTTTTCTCCATTTACCGTGTTACTATGGGCCTGATTGTGAGGATTCTGGTCTTCTTTACATTGAGGCATAATCCTTACTGAAGGCTGCAGTCCTTGGTCTTGATCCACAAGGTGTCAAGTCTTCTTCATCTTTCCACAAAGCAAGACTGCACCATCTGCATACCGCGGGTTGTTTATAAGCCTTCCCCCAATCCCGATGCTATATTCTGCTCTGTGTACTCTGGTTCTCTGATGATTTGCTTGAACAAGTATGGTGAGCTTCTACAACCCTGATACACACGTTTCCTGTTTTTAAAACATGCCGTATTCTCATGTTCTGGTCACCCACAACTGCCTCTTGAATCGTGTACAAGTTCTGCATGAGAACAATGAAGTGTTCTGGAATTCCCTTTCTTCTTAAGATTACTCATGGTTTATTATGGTCTGCAAAAGCTAATGCTTTGACATGGTCAGTAAAACACACGTCAGCGTCTTTCTGGTATGCTCTGCCTTGAGCCAACATCCAGCTGACATCAATGATATTCTTTGTTCCCCGCCCCTTTCTGAATCCAGCCTGAATCCCCTGCAGCTCCCTGCCAATGTACTGTACATCCTTGTTGGATGATCTTCAGCAAAATTTTACTTGCTTGTGCCACAGGGACATTGTTTTATTGTTTCAGCATCCTGTTGGGTCATCTTTCTTTGGAATGGGTGCAAGTAATGCTTCTCTTCCCGTTAGCTGTCCAAGTAGCTGTCTTCCACATTTCCCGGCATAGATGAGTTAGGGCTCCCAGTAGTCATCAACTTGCGGCAACCTTTCAATTGGTATGCCGTCAATCCCTGAAGCCTTGTTTTTGGCTAGTGCTTTTAGTGCAGCTTGGACTTCTTCCTTAAGGAGCATGGATTCTTGTTCATATGCTACCTCCTGAAATGGTTGAATGCCCAGCAGTTTTTTGGAACACCGACTCGTTGCGGTCTATCTTCTTTAATGCTTCCCACAGTATTCAGTATTTTGCCCATTAAATTGATATTTTTCCAGTAGAAACCTTCAACATTGCAACTTGAGGCATGAATTTTTTCTTGACCTTTTTCAGTTTGAAATGTCCTTTTTGGGGCTGAGCCCCGGTGGTGTAGTGGTTGTGCGCGGGACTGCGGCCCACTGGGACGGAGGTTCAATTCCAGCAGTGGGGCTGGACCTCCTACTCCCACCACCCGAGAGCAGTGATGCCCCCTCCCCCCCAAAAAAAAGTCCTTTTTGGTTTTCTAATTCTAAATCTTTTCCCATTTTACTTGGCCTTCTCAAGCTCCCATCGGAAATTTCCATTCAGCTCTTTGACTTCATCCTTTTTTTTCCCATTTTCTCTAGCTACTCTGACATTAAGAACACATTTCAGAATATTTTCTAACATTAACTTTGATCTTTTCTTTCGTTCCTGTTAGCCACCACCCCCCCCCCCACACACACACACACCAGCATCACTGCCCTGGTGGGAGTAGGAAGCCCAGCCTTGCTCCTGGAGAGCTGCTGCTGGATTTGAACCACTAACCCTGTGGGCCACAGTCCTGTACACAACCTCTGCTCCCCCAGGGCTCAGCTTTGTTCCTGTTTTTTAAATGACTCTTTGCGTTCTTCGTGAGCAATGGTTTTGCTTTCCTCCCCCAACTCATTGTCACTAGTGTTCAGTGCATCAGTGTTCCCTTCTGTTCTTTTTTCTTCTTCTTTCTTTTATTGGGGGCGCTTACATCTCTCATCACAATCCATGCAGTCATCCAGAGTGTCAAGCCCATTTGCACATATGCCGCCATCATCATTTTCCTTTTTATTTTATTTTATTTTATTAGGCATCACTGCCCTCTGGTGGTGGGAGTAGGAGGCCCAGTCTTTGCTCCTGGGAACTGGAATTGAACCTCCAACCCAGTAGGCCACAGTCCCGCGCACAACCACTACGCCACCGGGGCTTAGCCCGTCATCATCATTTTCAAAGCATTCTCTTCTCACTTGAGCCCCAGATATCAGCTCCCCATTTCTTCTCCCTCTCTCCCTCCCTCATCAACCCTCGATAAGTTTTAGATTTTTAGTCTCACACCTTACATTGTCCATTCTGTTCTTTACGATGTTCTCGAAATCCAGGTGGGATCAAGTGATGTTTGCCTCTGGTGACGTTGTTTTACTTTTTTTTTTCAGGTTTTCCTGAACTTACTATGGGCAGTTGATGATCTGTCCAATAATCAATCCCTGGCTTGGTTTTAGCTGCTGATGTTGAGTGTCTCCATCGTGCCTTCCACAGAGAGAGACCATTGGATCTCTGTGTAGTCGATCTGGAGAAGTCCATGAGCCTAAGTCGCCTTTTGTATTACTGAAAAAAAGGAATTTGCTATGTACAGGCTGATGGTCCTGTGAGCGCTAGCTTGGTCTCTATCACAAACTCCATATTTCCCAACTCTTTCTATTTTTGGGGGGGGCATCACTGCCCTCAGGTGGTGGGAGTAGGAGGCCCAACCTTTGCTCCTGGGAGCCGGAATTGAACCTCCAACCCAGTGGGCCGCAGTCCCGCGCACAACCACTACGCCACCGGGGCTCCGCCCATATTTCCCAACTCTTGTCCCTTCCTCTTTATATTCAAGTTTTGCATTCCAGTTACCTGTATCTGGAATGCATGCTTGATCCTTTTCTGACAGAAGTTATTGGAAGAATTCTTTAATTTTTTCCTCACTAGCTTGTGTGATTGGTGTGTAAATTTGAATAATAGATATGTGGTAACTGGATTTCCTTCAAGTCAGATAGATACAATCTTATCACAGACAGCATGGTACTTCAGTGCTTGATTTTTGCAGAGTCCTTTTTGACCACGAATGCATTCTTTTTTTTTTAGTTTTTTTAGTCTTTTAGGCATCACTGCCCTCTGATGGTGGGAGTAGGAGGCCCAGCCTTTGCTCCTGAAGAGCTGGAATTGAACCTCCGTCCCAGTGGGCCGCAGTCCCGTGCACAACCACTGCGCTACCAGGGCTTAGCCCAAAAAATGCATTCTTCATTGTGTGATACCCTGCATAATACATCATATGATTTTTTTTTAATTCAAAATGGCTAATACTGGCCCACTTCAGATCACTAATGTGTAGGGTATTGATTACAGCTTTAGTGACTGAATAACAGTTTAGTAACTAGGTTTCCTTATAATTATATAGATATTACCCCATCACAGATAGCATTGGATGCCAAGACAGATCTTGAGATGTTCTTTTTTTTTTTTTTTTGCATCACTGCCCTCTGGTGGTTGTGGGCGCTACCCAGCACTGCTCACGAGAGCCGCCGCTGGATTTGAACCACCAAGCCCGTGGGCCGCAGTCCCGCACTCAACCACTTACGCCACCGGGGCTCAGCCTGAGACGTTCTTTTTGATGGCGATTGTGACACTCGTCTTCTTGAATTTGTCGGCCCAGCATAGGAAATCACGTGACTGCCCAAATCCAAATGGTCACTGCCAGTGCATTTCCCTTTACTGTGCCTACAATACCCATCTTGATGGGTTCCACGAGCTTTGGACGACAGCCAATTTTTCTAGATTTATACTTTGTACATTTAGATCTCCCCCCCCCCCCGCCATTTATGTTCTTAATGGATGCTTGCTGAGTTTTTTTTCTCATTTTGAGTCATGCCCCCATCAGCCAATGCAGGTCCCAACAGCTTTGCTTCATTTCCACCATGAAGGTAGACTCCGCTTTGAGGAGGCAGCTCTTCCTGAGTTGTATTTTAGGTGCCTTCTAACCTAAGGGGCTCAGTGTTCTCCTGCTATTCAGAAGGAGTCCAGGGGCAAAATTTTCAGCAGTAGACAGCCCATTTCTCCTTTGTAGTCGTAGTCTGAAAACTCCAATGCAAACTGTCCTCCGTGCCATACTAGTTTTTGAAGTGCTGGTGGCACAGCTTCCAGTGTCACCGCACTGTGCAAACCACCACATTATGACAAACTGACAGATGAGCAGTGGAGTAACATTTCAAGGTGTGGCTATAGGAAGACAACTTACATGATAGCCTAGCCCACTAATTTTAACAGAACTTTTTTTTTCTTACTAGGACAAGAGCACCAGTGTTCTATTCTAGGAGTCCAGCTTGAAGAACACCAGTGGCCTCAAAGAACACCCAGAGAGCTGGTGTGCAGGATTCTGACCACGTGACGAATAATACTGCTGTTACCGACTGTGAGCTGGTTTGCCATTTTTATTTATAAGAAGGTAATGTTGCTTCCCATGATCCCACCCTGACTGAGTAAAACCCCACTGTCATGGAGTCGACTCTGACTTATTGATCTGAACATTTTAATGACACTGACAATCATAAACATACCGGTTTCTTTGTTACCAAAACTTCATGTCAACGTTGATTTTAATAATTGGCTTTGCTTCTGAGCTGTGAATGTGGCGTAAGCCCATGAGCTTCTGTGGGACCTGGACCTTCGGAATTCACAAGACCACAAGATCTGCATGTGCTTCCTTGGCCTGGACAAAACATAAAGGTCTCTGTTGTTGTCAGTTCCCTTGGGCTTGGCCCCAGTTCATGTCAGCCCCACGGCCAACCCTGGGCCACCTCCCAATGACACGTGGATGGGCTCTTGGGAACCGTAGGGTTTTCATCAGTTGACTCGGGGAAGTGGACTTCTTCCAGACCAGCTTCCTCTGGGGGCTCTGCTGAACTCTGTCCAGCAAGACCCCATTGACAGATGGGTAGTGTCTGTGTGTTGGCTGGGAATGGAACTGGGATTGCCTGCCCTGAAATCAAGAATGGTCCTGCTGAACCACGTCGCTTGTAGTCACTTGTCATTTTCTTCCTTGCAGATTTTACTCATTTTCTTTGGCGTCTGAAGCTATTTGAGCCTTCCATAGGTAAATGGGACTTTATTACCGTTAACAGTGCTGACTTCAACTGGGTGGTCGTGAACCGAGGTGGTTATAAGAAGTGTGCTGATCTATATCCCAGCCGAAAGTCAAAACAGGGTTCCTGGCAGGGCTCCATGCGAGGGTGGGTGAGAGAGAGCAAGGTTGGGGTCTTCAGCAGCCAGTGGTCTCGGACTCCACAAAAGCAAAGGATTCCCCCCAGGAGGCACTGGTTGCCTGTCAGCACCAAAGCGGGGCCCTTGGGGGTCAGAGCTTGGACATGAGAACTAACCTCCCTCAATGAGGGATCCCCAGGAAGAGCCCCCGTCTGTGGGGAAGGTACTATAATTCCATCCTTTTTATGGAAGAGTGGTTTGGCCTTTTGCGTGTTGTGCTTCATTCGCAGGCCACTTTCCCAGCTAATCCACGATGGCCCTTGGCAGCCCAGACATGACTTACAGCAGCTCTGTGTCAAAACAGCTCCTATCAGTATGCGGCTTCTTGTCCCTGGCTGCTGCTGCTTTTTAAAACTCAGCATAGTTGTTAAGATCCATCCATCCATCCACACTGTAGCCTGTATCAGCGCTCCACTCCTTCTGATGGCTGAGCACTATTCCACGGCATAGAGAGCCCGCACGTGGCTCCTCCATCCACTCACCAGGGCCCATCATCGGACTCCCTCACATTTTGGCTCTTAAGACAGGGGTGGCTGTGAGCCTTCATCATAAACTGTGGGGCAGATTTACATTTTCAGTCTTCAGAGGAAGAAGTCTACAAGCGGAATAGCAGGGCGTCTTTTAATGTAATGCTTGGCATTTTGAAGAACTGCTGAGCGATTTCCCTAAGTGGCTGGGTATCAGTAATGTAAGAGGACTCCAACCTCTTCAGTGTCTCCAACAATACTCTTTATTTTCTTATTCAGTGAACTTATGACTTATGGGGGGCAGGGAGGGAGAGTGGGCACTGGAAGAAAGACCAGTATCCCACTCCCAGAAAGAGTTAAAAATCTCAAAAACCCCCACAGGGCAGTTCTGCCCTGTCTTAGAGGTTCCCTCTGAGTGGGCATCGACTCAGTGGGTGAGTTTTGAGTTTTCGGGAGTAGGCACGTGGGCGAGAGGTGTAGAATGGCGAATGCCCTTATTGGCTTAGCTTAAGCCACATGCTCCATCCCTTCATGGATTCCCAAAGCAGAGCGCAAGGGCTGTTGGGGAGAAGTGAAGAAGGGCGAGGAAGGTGTGACCAGTCTCATGGGGACATTTTTAGGCTCTTCCAGCCTACGTTGCTGCCCCACTGAGGGTCTCTTCACTGGGAATGACACCCGTGCTAAAGCCGTCCTGCCCTCCTCTTCACTCTCAACTTGAACCTGTCATTAAATCCATCAGTTGTTCATGGGAATTAGCCTGGCTTTTTATCAAGTCATAATGTCACTCGAGTTAGGACCTAGCTTTTTAAGACACTACTGAAAACTAAGACAAAAGCTAAGACCAGCCTACATTTCACACCGCAGGCAGAAGATGTTAAAAACGTTAAGAAGCAATCACAGCGATGGATCTGGGTCAGCTAAGTGAAGCCGATTTAGAAAATGAGCAGCGAGACACAGAGTCCGCAGTGCTAGCCTCTCTCTGTCCTGACGAAAGCAGTGAAAGGAATCATGTTTGCTCTCTGCTGAACATCAGTGACATTACGCTCGAGCAAGACACAAAGATCAACGAGTTCGTCATCGGAACTGGGTGGGAAGAAGCAGTGAGTATCTTCGTGTATTTAGTCCCTCCAATGTCCATGGTCCGAGGTCAGTCTCTTTTTCAAAAGTAGTCACTGTCTCAGAAAAACATGGAACCAGCCCAATCTAGAGACTCTCACATCACAGGTACAATATTGATGATGGTGCTGCTGCTGCTAGCTGGACATCCTGTGGAAGGAACACTTTCCAGGGTGCGCAAGACCTGGCTGCAGTCAGCCTCTCACCAGCCCTGTGACGCAGGCTTTATCAATAGCCTCCATGTGCTCACGAGGAAGGTGAGACATCCAGAAGGTGAGAGAATGGGCCTGATATCAGAGCCAGAGAGTGGCTGAAGCTGAGCTCCCCACTGGGTCTCTTGGACCCCAGAAGCCAAGCTCCTTACCTCAGAGCTGAGAAAGGGCTGAGGCGCCTATGCCACTGACTCTATTGAGAACCCTCAAGCAGTTCTTAGAATCAACCACAGAACCCCATTCTAGAGCTTTAGGGAATCCTGGTCTACACCTACACTTCTCAGGTGACTTTTGGCAATGTCTGAAGTCATATTTGATCGTGTCAACTGTGGAAGGTTGCTCTTTGCAACTAATGAAAGAAAATTGTGTGTGTGTGTGTGTGTGTGTGTGTGTGTGTGTGTGTTGCAAAATATCCAAGGCATCAGTGAGGCTTTAGGGGAAGAGCTAACAGTTTGGAATAAAAAGCTGGATTCAAATCCCAGTCTACCACTTGCCATAGCTAACGTGGAAGAAAGAGGGTTCATTTCCCTTCGTTTCTTTCTCCATCTATACATTTAAAATGTACTAGTGCTGACGGCGTTCTCTACTCCTGTCAAGAGTTACAGTCAGGGAAGCCCACAGGCGGCCATCCACTGGGAGTCACCGTTGACTCCATGACAGTTGAGGTTGGCTTGAGTGCCCACCCCAGGGGGTGCAGCGAGAAGGATGGGAATGCCTCCCCCCTGCCAAGCCCTTATCAAAGGGTTTCTTCCTAACACTGGGGAATTTTGAACTGTAGGAATTTGGGGAGCTGACCATGTGCAATGAAGGGACAGGACTGATGGCCAAAAGATATTGTACAGTCACCCTACCTGGAAGGCTGGCCAGCCTCAGGTTGGGAGATAGCCCCCCTCTGCCCTCAAGGTCTGTTTTTGAATGCACAGCCCAGGTTTGTGTAGACTTATGATGGTTAATGAATCACTGTTAGACACAGTATTGATTGAAGCCTACACACTTTGCATAGTTTTACTCTTGGTGTTGCGTGGGACTGTGAGTTCGTGGCATGTGTCCACAGTTAAAACAGTGTCATGCTCAAGAGTCTCACAGCTCTAAATATGTCTCCTGGTCCACCATCTTTCTGAGTCTCCATTATCTCATCAGTAAATTTGATACCAGAACACCCACGTTGACAACAAGAGCAAGGCTTGGAACCAGTTTACTCACAAGGCTAACTGGGAACAGGTCAGAATTTATAAAGTGCAGGAAGACTGGTAACTGTACCAGGGAAAGTTACAACTCTATACCTTAATAGAAATGTAACGTCCCTCTTGGAGAACAAGGGCCATGCGTGCGATGCACAGCAGCCAGGTCTCTTGGCAGGTGGTCAGAAGGTGGTGCCCCACACAGAGAGGCAGCCCACCGTGCTGTTTCAGAGGCAAGTTACACTGCACAGGCCTGGCAGGCATCCAGTCTGCTACATGGAGCTTCTGAAGGGGTTCACTCTCTTTTGAGCCTCACATTCCAACGCTTTAACCTGTGGTTTTCCCCATTCTGGTTATCCTTCCGGTACATCCACGTTTGACAAATTGTGTTGACTGTGAACAAGTTCAGGTCCCTGAATGATGAACACGGGCAGGTCTCACAGCCTGCAACAGGGGACAAACACAGTTGGCAAATGTGTTTTTTCAAGAGGGCAGCTAAATGTAGCAAATGAAAAAATCAGATACCCTGTTAAAAATCTCGCTTTCAGACAACCTGCACAAAATGGTCTTAGTGTAAGGATGCCCAAAGGTTACCCTGTACTGACAGCTCTATTGTAACTCTGGTGTCTGTGGGCAGGGCAGCTGGGGGAGCCTGGGCGTGGACTAAGGGCCGAGATCAGGGCCATGCAGGGCTTCCGCGTACCACGGTCACCTCTGTACCTGCCCCACAGCCCCTTTCCACAGCGCTTTGGATGCACCAGGATTCCAGAAACGCTTGTAGGTGGTACAAATTCCCACTGCTGTTATTTGAACAGTTCTGAATGTGTACCTGAAAAAAGAGTCAGCACATCCAATGGGGCATTTATAAATACTCATAAATAGAAAGGAGGTTTTAGGTGTCCTGGTGGCACAGGGGTTCGCCTTGGGCTGCGATCCAAAAGGTGGGCAGTTTGAAACTACCATCCACTCCAAGGGAGAAAGACGAGGTTTTCTGCTCCCCTACAGAGAGTCTCAGAAACCCACAGGGGCGGTTCTTCCCTGTCCTACAGGGTCCCCACCAGTCGGCATGGACTCGATTCTTGTTTCTGCTTATTTTGGAGGCACAGTGGTTCAAGTGCTCAGCTGCTAACCAAGAGATTGGCAGCGCAGACCCAGCAGATGCAGGCTGGACGATGCGGGGCCGTCTGCCTCTATAAAGCTGCACAGTCTCAAGACCCTTGTAGGGGCAGCTCCGCCCTGTCCTCACAGGCCACTGCGAGCCAGACTCAGCTTGACAGCAGTGGACTTGGTTGTGCATGTGTGTGTTTTTTAAGGCGAGATTTACAAAGTAAAAAATTAAAACAAACTGAAAACAAAATAAAAACGGAGGAAGAGAAAGATGGCATTTTTAAACGAGAAAGGAGAATGTGGCCAAAATGGAAGCCATAAGACTTTTTAACACAGAGAAAGCTGGGGCCCTCTGTTCCTGTGTGGATTACCGTGTGTGTGTGTGTGTGTGTGTGTGTGTGTGTGTTAGGGAGGGTGGGGGGCAGTTCTCCTTGGTGCTATTCCGGTTGCTATGAGTTCGCATCGACTTGACAGTACACATCAACAGTCACCATTTATTAAAGTCCTGTTCATTCCAAAGGGAAAAAGATGCCTTTTCAGTTCTATGGCCTTTCCCCCGGCTGGTGCTGTGGGTGTCAGGCTGCTAACTTCAGCGATGCTGATTCAACCCAGCAGCCGATTCTCGAGGGAGAAGGATGAGGCTGCCTGCTCCCATAGAGTTACAGACTCGGAACCCGGCCTTAGGTCGCCATCAGTCAGATGGAATGCCCACCACCACAGCAATAAGCCTGGGTAACTTGCTGCCTTTCTTGCAGGTTCAAGGCTGGGGCAATATCTCACCAACGGCTTGCATCTGGCCAAAGAAGAAAGGGAAGAAGTCCAGGCCAGGAGAAGGTTCCAGCAGCTGCTTATTCTGCATCAACATCTCCCAGGGGAGCCCCGAGGCCAGGCCACAGACGGGGCAGGGGAAGTCGGAGGCCCGGGCTCAGGCTGAGGCGGGGCCGGGAAAGGATCAGGGCAGCACAGCCTTGAGGGAGACCAGCAAAACTTGTTTTTCCCACTGTTGCCATGGCAGCGAGAAAAAAAGTCTGCAGATAAAGGAGTACATTTGGTGCCCTCGAGACTGGCCTACCCCCGAGACTGTTAAGAACAAGGACCCCAAGGGCTATGAGCATGCCTGCGGGAGCCTGGAGAAGGACTTCTCCCCCTCAGAGTCCTTGACCTCCAAGGCCCTCCTGGTGCTGCCCCCGCTGAAGTCCTCACCCCCAAGCGGCTTGGATGCTCTGGGTAAGAAGGGCCAGAATGTTCTCTTGCTGCAGGAAGAGAAAGTGCCCAGGGTGGACAAGGATGAGGGCGTGACCTGTGCCTGGGAACTGAAAGCAGTGGACGAGAGGAGTGAAAGGAGACCTGTGGAGCTGGCCAAGCACTTCAAGGTCAAGGATCCGCCACCCTTCCCTGCGCAGGCCAGTCGGCCCTCGCTGCTCGCCGAAATTGAGCCCTGGTCCCTGCCCTGGTCCCTGCTGTCTGATCGAAGCGTGCCCTGTCCGCCCCCTCCCAGCAACATGCACTACCTGGCCACCCTGCGGCTCCTGCAGAAACAGGGCATTCACAACTACAGAGCCAAATTCAGACCCAAGGGCCTGCGCATCCCTCCCAGTTCCCACAAGCCCTTGCTCCCAGAGGCTAAGCATGAGAACCAGTCTCAGCGGCTGGAGACCAAGGTGTTCTCAAGACCCCTCCTCCCCTCCCTCACCGTGAGCAGGGTTGTCATCCCCGTCTCCAGCCACAGACTCCTCTGAGTTGTCACAATAGAATCCCCTGAAAACCAACAGTATGAAACGTCTGCCTCCTTTCTCCCTCTCCGACCTTTGACCCCAGGGTCTTCCAGCAAACCAGCAC
>PVJH01031161.1:0-24041 GCA_004026705.1 Nesogale talazaci
AATAGCATGCCCTCCTCCCCCCAGCTCAGCCTTGCAAAACACTCCCTCTTTCCCTACCTATATATGCCCTACCCTTTTTAATAAAGTTAGACCTTGACAAAGAATTGCTTGGTCTCGTTCTCCTTTCTCGCCCATTCTCTCCTCAGGTTTGGGGTCCCCTCGCCTCTCCACGAATAACTGGTGGTCTCCCGGCGGGCCGAGGGGCCGCAAGGAGTCTGAAGTCCCTCCTTATCACATTCCTCTCCTCTTAGTCATGAGTCATCCCTAAGCCATTATCTTCTTATAGCCCTTAAGACAGCCCCCACATGTGGCATGTCCTGACAGGTGACTAGAGAAAGTATGTGTCCGCTGTTAGGCTACTTAAACAGGGAAAAATAATGTTCGTTCTCCCTCTCCATCTCCAAGCGGACCACCATAAGGGGCGGAGGTGAGCATGTTACCCTGATGTTATGTATGTATTTCTGACTCTTATTGTTACTTTCTTTCTCTCTCTGTCATGATCTCTATATCATTATTATAATAAATAATAATTATCGCTGCACAGCTGCCTTTTGAACCCTTGCTGTGAGTATATCAAAGGATTGATCACCCCCTGATAAGTGTTTACATGGTAGGTTAGGACTCACTTCACAGAAAGTTTGTAAACCACCAGCAGTTTCAAGGGAGAAAGACCTTTTTAAAACATCATTTTATTGGTGGCTTGTACAACTCATCACAATTAACACATGCATCTATTGTTTCAAACACATTTGTACATTTGTTGCCATTAGCATTCTCAAGATATTTTTTCTACTTGAGCCCTTGGTATCAGCTCTTCATTTCCCCCTCCCTGCCCACCCCTCTCCATCACAAATCCTTGATAATTTATAAATTATTATTGTTTTGTCATATAAAATAGGACTGTCTGTCATGTCCCTTCACCCACTTTTCTGTTGTCTACCCCCCAGGAAGGGTGTTATATGTAGATCCTTGTGATCAGTTCCCCCTTTGTATCCCACCTTCCTTCCACCCTCTTGGTATTGCTACTTCATTATTCAGCATGAGGGTTTTATATGTCCTGGATTCTCTGTCTTTCCTTTTATCTGTACCAGTGTATATTAACTCATCTTCAGATTTGTAAGGAATTTCTACTCCGATAAAGAGTAAACAGTTAGAGTCTTTGAAACAAACACACATGAGGTCCCTATGAGTTAGCATTGACTTAATGGTTTGAGTTTTTTTTTTCTTTTCTTTTTGGATTTTGTGATTGTTAAAGTTATGTGCCTTGGACTGAACCACGGTGGCGTAATGGTTGAGTGCAGGACTGCAGCCCAGTGATTTGGCAGTTCAAATCCAGAAGCAGCTGTCCAGGAGCAAGGCTGGGGCTCCCTTTCCCACCAGAGGGCAGTGATGACCGCCCCCCCCCCCCCAAAAAAAAAAAATTATGTGCCAACTTGACTGGGCCATGATTCTCAGTAGTGGTGCAATTCTGTAATGATACAGACATTGTCAACATTGTGATCTGATATAGTCATTTACATTTTTCCAGTTGCTTAATCTTTGAACTGAATCATGCTGAGAAGTTAGAATGTGCTATACTTTGTTTGAGGGCCAAGTAGTTTCTCCTGCCGAAGAATTTTTGGACAATATAAAACACACCAATCTTATCTACAAAAGTGATGAGCCCCGGTGGCATCATGGTTGTGCGTGGGACTGCGGCCCATTGGGATGGAGGTTCAATTCCAGCAGCAGCTCCACAGGAGCAAAGACTGGGTCTCCTACTCCCACCAACAGAGGGCAGTGACACCCCAAAAAAAGAAAAATTAAAAAAAATAATAAAATTTAAAAAAATGATAAGTGAAACATGCTTTTAAAAACTGATGGAGTTAAAATTAAAACTACAGTTGCCCAAATTATCCTATAAAATAGATATCATGATACAGATAAAAATGGAAAGACACTTCAAAATGAACATATCCTAAATGAAACATTTGTGGATCTGCAGAAATATCTTATGTAATAAGTTTAATACTCAAACATAATATTAAAAAAGAAAATGAATAAAATAAAAGTAGGATTTTTTTGTCCACTGTTTCAGTTCCCATTTTCTCCTTGTCATTACTTATATATTTGTGCTTTTCTCAGTTAAGTTTAATTAAATTACCAGTTCACTTATATTTTTAACACTTTTTTCAAATAAATGATTTTTATTTAGGGATTCAGTAACCTTTCACTCACATATTATGGATTTTGATGTCTTCATTTTTTTAGCACAGATTTTTTTCCTTGATAGCAATATTTCTCAAATTGGACAACCCTGCCCCTTTGAGGGTGCTGAAGCAATCCGGGTGTGCTGTCTAACTGACAACTGCACTGAATCCTGAATTATGGGCTGGAGTGTAAAAGTTTTTCATTACCAGCTTAGCACTGAGTATTTTTTTTAAGTAGCCCATAGGTCAAATAAGTCTGGGAACTTATGCATTGTATCTGGACCCTAGATTACAATGGGGCCCCATCCTGATAACTCTGTCAAAAATCAGTTCTGATGTACGTGAACACTTCATTCATCCAAAGTTTCCATTCCTCTTTATTTGTAGCATCTTGATAAATCTAATCTTTATTTGACTTCAGGGTTTGGTACTATAAAATGCACAGATATATTTTATTAATATATAGTATATAAAATGTATCTAATATATTTTTGTGTTTTATTGTGTATGGTACATATTGGTATATCTGCCACATAAAAACTCTTTAGAATATTGACAAGCAAGAGTGTTATTTTGAGGACTAATGCCATGGCATTTTTCATCACATCATATGCATATGAAAGTTGGACATTGAATAAGAAAGAATAGAAGACTGATGCATTTGAATTGTGGTGTTCGAGGATAAGAGTGAAAGTACCGTGTATGGCTAAAAAGGCAAACCCAGCAGTTTTGGAAGAAGTCAGGCCAGAGTACTCGTCAGAGGAAAGCATGACAAAACTTGATCTTCCGTACTTTGGACATGCTGTAAGAGAAATCAGTGCGTGGGGGAGGAGGTCGTGTTAGGTAAAGTGGAAAGACAGGGATGGAGAGGAAGAGCCTCAGTGAGATGGATTCACACAGTGGCTGCAGCAATGCGTCCCAGCACAGGAACCGTGGTGAGGAAGGCCCAGGATGGGGCAGTTTTCTCTATGGATCAAAGCTGGCTTACTGGTAACTAACAACAGCAAGATGGTATATATTAATAAATATCAGATGTGAAATACACTCTTCCCTGTAAAAGCAAAGAAAACCATAGCTGTTTAAAAATGTCCTTTGGAAAATGTAACTCAGATATGTCCTAAATAATGGACTATGGTTTGTAATTTATGTGCTTTATTTAAACGTTTGAAACTAGAAATATAATTAAAATTTAAATATTATTAATTTTCCTGAGATCACTGCTTGTGGCAGTCATGTGCTTATGTTAATTTTATAATTGAAATGTAGGGGTGGAGACTGGCCTGTTAATCAGGAGAAAGCCATTGAGGACCTGATGAGGCCTCTGTGTGGGCATGGCTTTCACCTGAGACTCTTGGGAAATCTCGCGGTATTTCCCTCATGAAGATGAGAAGCTATCTTCCCCAGTTGTTGGAAGTTAGTTTCAGAGACGATTAATCACAGGCAAGCTGGCAGCATCTAAGAAGCTGGAGGAGCCAGCGGAGATACCACTCAGTTTTGCCCTGATGAAGACAGACTCTGAAGCTGGAGTGGCATGCTGTTGATGGACCCGAGCCCTGGAAGTGAGGAGCCATGGGGAGACCCCTGCCAGCGCCAGAATTCTGCACCCACTGACCTATGACTTCCTGAGTTGGAAGCAGAATTTATAGACTGACTTCGGGCATATGGGTTAATATTGGACTTATGACTTTGCACTGGACTGGATTGGGATGCCTTCTTAGTGTTACATTTCTTTTGTATATAAACCCTTTCCTTATACCTATATGCGTGTCTCTGAAATTTGTTCTTCTAGTTTACCCGGACTAACACACTGCTGTAAATATTCCCAGTATCTGTTGTTTCATTCTAATTATCAAAATACTTATAGAAATTCTTTAATATTGTCTTGTGGTTTCCCTTTTACCCATGTTGCATTAATTTCCATCTGCAAAATACTGTCAAAAGTTTTGATGTTGTAAAAGATCCTTAGATATATTTTATTTTCATATGAATACCATGTTTAGTATTCTTGTTTTAGGAATATTAAAAACATTTCCTTTTTATCTTGCTACCTGTTCAACTTAGGGGATATTCTGAGTGCACTTGAGGAAAAACATCAGAGACTTCTAAATGTGACCATTTCTGAATCCTAGCATGGGACACAAGTATACATTGGAGCTGGAGCTCATTCAGTTCCAGACTATCAAAATGAAGAGACTGAAAACAATAAAGTTCATCATGTAATTTTTGTATTTTTCCAGCATGTAAACGTACTAAGCTACAGTATAGAATAAAGATGAGACTTTCTCCTCCAGTCAAGAGTTACAGCTATGGGAAACCCGCAGGGGCCATTCAGCCCTGCCCCAGGAGGCCACTAGAAGCAGGCATGGACTCTAGCTCTGAGTTTGATTTGGGGTTTGGTAGTCTATTGAGTGAATAAGAGTATTATGAAAAAAATTTGAAATGGTGTGAGAATTTAGGGTCAGGGTTAAAAAAATTAAAAAGTGTGTGAGAATCATCAAAACAAGACACAGAGGGAAAAAATTTTTAAAAAATTAAAAAAAAAACAAGACACAGGGGAAAAAAGCGAGGACATACTGTTGGCAAAGTCGTGCTGAGAGACTTCTCAATGTCAGATTATTGCCAAACTTCAGTTTGTATAAAATTCAATTATCAGCAAAGAGAAATAACTTGAAGCAAATTAAAACAATGCATGCTTATACTCATAATATTACTTATTTTCTGGATATTATGTTACAGTTAACAAACATAAATATAAAAATTAAAATAAAATTTAATGTACTTTTTATTTATGTTACTAATATTCAATATTTAGTATATTGTTAATGATAACAGGTACTGCTTGAATATATATTTTCAGTGATTTTTCTTAATCATACTTTATTTAAATATATTCGTCTTGAAAATGGAAACCGTAGTGTTGTCGTGGGCTGTGAGTTGAGCAATTCCACACTGTCAGCAGGGGAAAAGTGAGGACTTCTGTCTCAGAAAGGACATGTAACCTAAGAAAACAGGGAGGCCATGCAACCATGCCTGATAGAGTTGCTGTGAGGCAGAATGAACTGCATGATAATGCCCTCCCCCCACCCCGCCCGAGTCCTCAGCATTCTGGAGTTCACATGATATGAATGATCTGTTTACCTCACTCCCCTTTGACATAGTTAAAATGTAGTTAAGAATCAGAATAACTCAGTAAAACTAATGTGTACCACATAACTATATTTGAACCCAAACATCTTATTAGATCCCTACATAACTCATAGATGTCATCATTTTCATGAAAAATAATGGATCTATTACAAACATTGCTTGATTTATGAAATGTGCGAAGACCTGGAATTTGAATCCTAAAAAGAAAGAACACACTTAGCCTTTCTTAAACCAAAAAGAATTTAACAGCATACAAAGTTAGAGCCTTGACTTGCAATATTGAAATATTCTATGGATACAAGGTAGAATAGTAGAGGAAGCATCAAAAGAAGACAGAAAATAATAGTAACCATACCAAAAAGGTCTATTCATAATCAGTTATTTCAAATAGCTGTATGATCCACAACCAATGGTACTGAAGAAAGAAGTCCAAGTTACATTGAAAGCATTAACCAATAACAAGGTTTCAGGAATTGATGGATTGCTAATTGAAATGTTTCAACAAGTTGATGTAGAACTTGAAGTGTTCATGTATCTATGCCCAGAAATTTGGAAGACAGCTTCTTGGGACTGGAAGAGATATGTATTTGTACCCATTCCAAAGAAATTGCTCAAATATATTGCTCAAGTTAAAAAACAGAACAAAGCACACCATTGCTATCATATGTAAGTAAAATTTTGCTGAACATCGTCCCAAAATGATTAAAACAGAGTATTTGCAGGGAGGTGCCAGAGAATAAGGCTGGGTTTATAAAAGAAAGTGGAACAAGAGATGAAACTGCTGATGTCAGTTGGGTCTTGGCTCATAGAAGATCTTTACTTCTGTGGGGTTTTTTGACTGTGCAAAGGCGTTAGACAGTAAATATTACAACAAATTATTGATAACTTTGAGAAGCAGGGAAATACCAGAATGTGGCATCAAGATTATAGGAAAGTTTACAATCAAATTTCAATGTGTAGATATGTGGCCTCTGAAATCCAAACAGGCAAACCAGCTGTACTTTTCTTTTTCTCGGGGGGTGCAGGGCATCACTGCCCTCTGGTGGTCGTGGGACCTACCCAGCCTTGCTCCTGGAGAGCTGCTGCTGGATTTGAACTGCCAAGCCCATGGGCCAAAGTCCCGCACTCAATCACTCTGTCTCCCAGGCTCAGTCTCACCAGGTGTACTTTTTAAAATGTTTTCCAGTTGCTCCACGACACTGAATCCCAGAAATTTCACTGAGATGAGAAGATGTCTGAATTTTTGTTGATTCATTGCCCTTGCCTTAATATGAAAATGTTTTTGCTAATAAATCTAGAATCAGTGACACTTCTCCCTTACTAGGTTCAATCAACATAAAGTCGCCAATTTCTTAGACTCGTGTCATATCTGTGGAAGAGAAAGGCAATCAAGGCCCCTGTGGGTACAATTATACCGTAGTGTTGGAAAGTTGATATAACTCTGTAGTAGTTCCTGAAATGGAATTGTCACTCTTACCAGTTGAAGGCAAGAAGCTTCTGGTGTTTCTTCAAAAATTTAAGTGAGAAAAAGACATTGATAAGATCAATAATTCTATTCCAGGTCTGAGGAGAAGCATAATATGTTCAAGCAATGAAATCATATTAGGAACAGTACCTTCAATTGGAATCATCCTTGGTTAAGTTTATGATAACTGAAATTCTTCCAGATACATCTATTTTTTGCACAGACCAAATAGGTGTTAAATGGGAATATGATGGAAATCACCACTCCTGCATCCTTCAAATACTTGATGGTGAAAAAATCTCTGCAGTTTTTGTAATATGGTATTATATTCAGGTTACTATTCTCCTAGGCACAGGCAGGTAAAGGGCTTCCATTTGGCTTTTCTGTAACATAAAATCCTTAGCCCATATGACAGAGATCTAAGGTAGGGGTACTGCCACTTGGTGGATGTGTCAACTCTGATTATGCATTTTGAAATGGGGAAAAACCCACAGGATGAATTCTAGGAAACACTGGCCTCAATATGCAATGAAACTGAGCCAAGGGTCTATTAATTATTTGTCTCCATATGTTCCCACTTTGATGGGTAGTTCTTCAGAATGTTTAAGGTCTCCTGGAACTAATGCCAATTGAGAGCTAGTGTCCAGTAATCCCATTAAAGTCTGATTATTTGCATTTCCTCTGTGACCCTTCCCTCATGTGAATAACGTCGGATTACTGTGGGGAAGACAGGGACTACAAGTATACAAGTATACACCTTTAGTGGTGCAGTAGAGTTCTTCCTCAAGGGGAACTGGACTTCCATGCAGTCAAGGATGTGGGCTGTAAATTGGTTTGAGTCTGGGAGTGATTGAGAGGTCAGGACTCTCCATTCTGTCTATTGGAGTTATAAAATGCCATTCAACTTTGAGAGCTGTCAGACCAAGGGGAAAGAAAACAAAGCAGTAAAACCACAGACTGGGAGATGTCAGCAGATTAGGCCTGTGATTGACAGACTTGAAAAAAATCAGAATCTGTAGGTTATTAGCTTAAGAAATGGAAAACAATGGGACAAGTGCTGAGTCCAGATCAGCAAGAAAAAGTGAAGCTCTCCACAATGTATATTTACATAGCAAATGGGCTACTTCCTGAAGAAGCTCTCCTCAGGGCTACCACCTGAACAACTACTTAACTGGCAACATGCCCCATCACAGACTTGATTACCTTGTTAGATCACATTCAGAGGGAGGCCTCACTGCCACATCCCTGGGAGTCCTGGGCCAGCCCAGTGATATAACATCTAGCTAGCACCACCGCACTTACTGCTGTCATAGTGAACTATATGCTTTCCTCATTTTTGTTTGTTTTGATTTTTATTTACATGTGTCAAATTGATAAGATGAGACAGAGTATTGTATGCAGAAAGATGGCTTTCATTTCCAATATCAGATAGATCTTGGCTGAAAACAGTGAATACCATAAAGATGTGTCTTACTGATTATGAAAAGGCATTCAAACACACAGTTCATAGTAAATCAGACATGAAATTGTAAAATGTTGGAAATTCAGGTGACTTAATTGTGTTTATGCAAAACTTATGCATTGAACAGTCTAAGAAGATATTTTGTGGATTAAATTATAAAATAGTGCCCCTCACCTTTTTGTCCTTTCACCATACTTATTCAATTTTTATGATAAGAAAATAATTCAAAAATAGGTTATATGAATAAGACCACAACAATGAAATTGAAAGAGAGCTCATTAACAGCCTGTCATATGCACATAGAACAACTTTATATACTAAAAGAAAAGTAGACATGAAACATTTACAAATGAGATTTAAGGAAAATAGATTTCTTTATAGATCACTACTCAGCATAAGCAAATATCCTCACCAATGGATCAAATAACAATTATATTAAATATAGAAAATATTATAGCTGTTGAACAGTCTACTTTAGTTTGACATACAATCACCCACTCAAGGTAGAAGTCAAGAAAGCAAGAGACTCATTGCATTGTTTAGTTCTACTACAAATAAGTTCTTAATATATTAAGTAATTAATGATTTTGAAGTGTAAAGTATTACTGATCCAAGCCATACCTAGCTGAATCACTCCATAAATTTATGAAAGCTTCATAATGGAGAAGACAAGGTGCATTTGAATCACGATATGAGTGAGGAATATTGAATATTTCATGGGCTATTCAAAAAGCAAACAAATGTATCTTATATTTAATAATGCAAGCAGATTATGCCTAAGAAAAGTAGATGGCCATACTTTGCTGAACCTATTTTGGACCCCTCGATGGTAGGGACCAGTTGCTGGGGAAATGCATCATGCTCTATCGAGAGTGTTAGAAAGAAAGAACAAGATCTTCAAGGAGATGACTTGACATGTGGCAACAGCATTGAGGTCAACTTGTGAGGCTAATCTAGGCTTGGTATTGTTTCTTGTTGTTTTTCAATGAGTGGGAGCTAAGTTTATGGCACGTAATAACAACTTATATTATTATAATATATTTTGTTTTACAGAAAACTTTGGTAGTTTTGAAATTGAATTTGTCTTTCACCAGTGGCTCATTGATTGAGTTCCCTATGTAGATTCCATTATCTTAAGTCAATGTGGCTGCTCCAATTGTCACAATATTCACATAGGTAGAAAAGGCAGGTCAATTTGGAATGACAGTCAGCTCATTTACAGGCAAATTTTATCTGTCACTCTTACCAACATTTCAGAAGGTAGTCAAATGGTCACATTTACATAGCAAGAAGCTGAGAATTGAATTTCTTAACAGAATACTTAGTATTTTCACAGTTTAAATTCAAGTATGCGTAATGAAATAATAAGTGTAGAATATTATTTTGTGTTCAACCTGCAAGTTATTCCATGAAATAACATATATATTTTTAAATGATTGGGATAGCTGATGGGTTATTGCAAATTATTAAATATATGAACCAGTATAGCAATTCCAGAGATTGTCTGACACATTACTAGGATAATTCTACAGATTAAAAAAATGTGTTCATGATATTGTTATGTCAGACAATGGTGGTTTACCTTTATTTTGACTGTAATCATCTACTTTCACTTATAGAAAAAGAAAATTTATTAATTATTGTATTAACTGATCATTATAAAAAACGTTCTGAATGACATAAAAATGATTTGTTATTTTGTAAGTGAGTCATTCTGCTTATTGAGAGTTGTGCAGAACTTAGTCTTATGGTTGCTCCAAACTCCAAAAGAAAATAGACAATGCAGTTTACACTGTAGATATGTATGTAGTCAGTCAAACACCAAAGATTTAATTATTTAAGAGGTGACAGGGTTGTCTGTGAGATAAGTCCCAATGAAATGGCAAAGAAATACCATTTAGCACTCTATGATTAATTAGCTCTAAAACTTTATCTATAAAATCCCAGAGTAAACAGTACAACCTTTTATGCCATCTCATCAACTTGATATTTGCTTCACTGGCCTGTGAGTGTGGCTACCTTTTCAGCACTAACATAAATATAATTAGAAAGATTCAGTGTGATATTAGCCTTATTGGATGTGTCAGCTTTCAAAATATTATTTTCATTTGCCATATGAAAACTTGCAATTTGTTTCAAGCCTTTCAACTTAAAGGTTTAAGAGAACATACATATTGCTTTACCATAAACCTACAAGTGACAACTTCTTCTAGAGAGGGTACTCATCACTGTCACCAAGATCTTTTTAAACATTGAAAACTTCGCTTTGACTGCAAAAAATATATCCTCACATATTCCTTTGCAAAACAAGAAAACTTCCAGGGATTTGTGCATACATTTGATCAAAACATTTATTTATAAATGTTTCTGATGACAGACTGCTTACATGATCATTTATCTTAATATCACATTTTATCTCTTCTGAATTTTATTCTTTACTATTCCTTCATCTTTTACTAAGATTCTAAGCCTAGAATACATCTAATTTGAAACAGCATTTTAGCAAATTTAACAATGTAATAATGTTTATTTATTTGTTACATGCAAATTTTAACATTTCATTGTATATCCTTATAATATGGTTAAAAAAATACCAACATCATGAAACTATCATCTACAAATTTAAAACGATATTAAAATGCAGACAGTAAGACAGTCTAAACTTCTGTTGAAATTTTCATACCAGTACTTAATAGTAATATTGTGCAAAACAGACTTATGAATTCTGAAGTAATTTATCAATTTTTAATGAACCCTTTTAACATTACTCTGTTTTATTTTGCTCTTTTAAATTTGAGAGAAGAATCACTTTTGTTACTTAGCAATTAACAGATAAAATCTGTTATAATATATCATTATAGATCTTTGCCAAATAAAAAGCAAGCACCAGATGGTTTGCTTTATGTCAAGCTGCAATGAACAGGCATTAGGCCTTCTTTTTCTCCCTCTGGAATATTGCAATTTAGTGATCCTTTACACTATGGAAGATTTAGGGCAAGAAGCTCTTTTCTTTAGCAGGAAATACATAAGAAATGTGATATTCATATCAATACAAAGCAATACTTTATATTTTCTTGGAATTCGCACTTTTTGAAGTCATTGAGGATGGATGAACCCCTGATACTACTTAAATCTCAAATTAACGATTCCCTGAGGACTTCTTAAATTAAACCAGAATTTAACCTATACTGAATATTCACCTTGTGCTATTTTAAGATCAATCCATATGGGATCAAACTTAAAGTAGTTACTTGAAAATATTAGATAGGAAAATTAGGGGACATGAAATTCTGTTAATAGATAGGGGTGAGAGCATGAAGATGGCTGCACAACTCTAGGAATGTAATCTATGCCACTGAATTTTATATGCATAAGTTGTTGAATTAATGCATTCTCTATTCTGTGTAGTATCAACTGCACCGATAAAGAGAACATAAATATACTCTAAGTGAGACATTATTCACAACTGCGTTTTGCGGTCAAGGAATTGGTTTCAACTCATAGTTATCTTACATAGAAAGGGTTTCTGAAGCTCTGTCAATTATGGAAATGGATAATCTCATCTTTTTCTCATTAGTCAGTGGTTCAGAGCAACTGAACTGTGCTTAGTATTCCAATGTTTATGGGATAGTACCAACGGACTCCCTGAAGAAAATATACACCTGTTTTTTCCTTCTCCTCTTTCTCGTCTCTTCTCCTCTTCCTCCTATTTCTTTAGAACAGCTAAAGTAAATTTTAACTAATTAATATCTATTAATTGCTAGTATAAACATTGGAAGAACTAACATTACAGAAATGCATTTTAGTATCTCTTTTATGGGAATTCTGGCTAATATATTCCAGAATTAAAGATTTATATCTTAATTATCTACTACAGCTATAGTAGAAATAACGCAAATTGATGGCTTTAACAGGGAAATAATTTTTTCACAGTTTATGAGACTAACATTACAGTCTAAATTCATGGCACTTCCTCCAGGGGAAGGCTTTTTCTGTCAGTTGGTGAACATCTCAGGAGAGAAGTCCTTCCATCTTTTTTACATCTGGATGCTCCATATTCCTTGGAAATCTCTCTCCATGTCTTCATATCAATCTTACCCTGCAAATAGAAGGTATCTGCCACAGAGATTTTGACTCAAAGGGTATTATTAGAGACCACAGTTCAAGAATTCTGATGAGATTAAGGGTACTGCATCCAACCCTTAATCATTCTACAAGTGATTGGTTTATCATATTGTCTCACATCCAGTTATGTAGTTACATAATTACTAAATCATCATGTTGAAAATCATTGCCCAAAAAAGAACTCATAATTATTTACCTATAATC
Organism: Nesogale talazaci; assembly: GCA_004026705.1. Classification (NCBI taxonomy): domain Eukaryota; kingdom Metazoa; phylum Chordata; class Mammalia; order Afrosoricida; family Tenrecidae; genus Nesogale; species Nesogale talazaci. The sequence goes on from PVJH01031161.1 coordinate 12,593, forward strand.
ATTCTACTGGGGGCTCTTACAGTTCTTATAACAAGCCGTACATCCATTCATTGTGTCAAGCACATTTGGGTATAAATTGTCATCATCATTTTCAAAACATTGTCTTTCTACTTGAGACCTTGATGTCAACTCCTCATATTTTCCCTCTCTCCCTCCCTCACTCATGAGTCCTTAATAATTTATATTTTTTTCATGTCTTATAATGACTGCTGTATCCCATCACCTCTTTATTTTGTTTTTCCCTCTGAGGGTGGAGTAGGGGTAGAATCCAGGTAGAATTTTAAGGTAGAATCCAGGTCATGATAGTGCAGGGGAGGAAGCACTAAAGAGCTACAGGAAAGCTGTATGTTTTGTCTGTGCTATACTGCACCCTGACTTTCTCATCTCTTCCTTGTGACCCTTCTGTGAGGGCATGTCCAGTTGGAAGACTTATGTTTTAGGTGCTCAAACTTTTTACGCAGGGGCTAATTCACTGTCCCTCAGAACATTGGAGGGCTGGACTGTAAAAACGAAGCAAAAAAGAACAAAAAACTGTGAACAAATTCACTGTGGGCCCAGGATGCATCAGCTATGAAGAAAGATAGCAACTGTGGCAAAAAACAAAAACAGCAGGCCAGATAAATGTCCTGGGTGGGCCACATTTGGCCTATGGGCCATAGTTTGAGGACCCCTGTTTTAGGAGATCAATTGATTTCTTGTTGATTGACCATGCCTCCTCCCACCGGCCCAAAGATAGTATGTGTTCTAAAGACTTGTCTCAATTTTTTGTGTTTAAAAGCAAGGATCACTAGATTTTTATTTTCTATAGCCTGCTAAATTAACATTAAAATCTTTTTTTTTGAATGTAGAGCTTTAAAACACTTTTGGAAAACCCTCAGTTTACCTCAAATATTCATCTTATTCTTTGCTGCATGACCATGTTTGCCATGTATCAATCCCTTAGACTGAACCTGGTCAATTTATTCCCAACTCAGAGCTCTTCATCACCCATTTCCTTAACTCTCTCTTCTTAACACATGAATCATTTCATATTTCAATATTTCTTTAAGTTCCGTGCCTTACTTTTCATCCAGAAATTTAAACTTGCTCCTTTGGTTTCTGCTAGTGATTGTGTAAAAGTAGCTTGAGGGGTGTGTCTGATCTTTCTAATTTCAACCAGATAGAGGAGGAGAATGCCAATCAGCATCAGTCCTTGTCGGGTTCCTATGAAGCTGACATATCTGACAGCAACTGTCCGTTCCACAGTATAATCTACTTCTTATGTGGGTATGATGCTCCACTGCAATGATCACGGATAATTTACAGATCTTACTCATGATTGTGTGTCTCATTAAGGGAGGTTAGCAGTTTACAATTTTAGGATTCAAAGGATCTGAAACATATTTCTTCCAGTCAGTACAGTGTCCTCTCAGCCATTTCTGTATGACTGTTCCTGGCCCTTGATCTCTTAGCCACATGGTCTCTCGAATGTCCCAGTGGACTTTTCGCATAGCTGACAAGTGCTCAAAGTGTGCCGTTTTGCCATTAATTTTATACTGAACATGCTAAGCTTTTAGTTCTGTGGGTAAGCAAACCTAGTTCTTCACTTAATATCTTGGAGGCATGCTACTGTGCAAGGAAGTCTCCAATTAGAAGACAGTTAGCTTTTTTCATTGACTACAATTGTGGGCCAGAATGTCTACCACTGCGACTAGGGCCCTGGTTCTCCTTCTGCTGGTGCTGCTTGTCTGCTGCTTCTCTGTTCATAGTTTTCTGTTTATAGATCATGAAGTTCAAAGCCAAGGGATCTGAGAATAGAAAGGACACACTGCAATCCTGGTTTTCCTTCCTCGATGGTAGTCAGGGCCTCGCTTGCTTTCAAGGTAGCTCATTTCTGATGCAGTTGCCATAGATGGCTGTTGTCCAGTTCACTCAGATGTGCAGTGTCTGTATGCCCAACGGGATGGAACTGTGTCAGATCCTGCATCTGTCAGATCCTGCGTCATCCCCACAATGGTCCTTGTACTTGAACTGTTGTTGTAGCCACAGTGTCGATCCACCTTGCCAGTTCAATTCTCCTTCTTCCTACCATTATACTCTCAAAGTTACTTGAAATCACAGACAAATGGAACAGAAAAAGTGATGAAGTCAGAGAGTTTAAAATTTCAAAGGGAAGATTTGTAAAACAGAGGTAAATATTATAATGAAATGGGCAAAAGGCTAGTTAGGAAATCAAAACAAGAGTATCTTCAGCATATCTTAAACTGTTAGCTAGTGAAAAACATCAGGCCTCAAGTTGCAAATCTGAAGTAGTCTACTGGAAAAATATTGAAGAATGCAGGAAGTGTTTTAAAAAGATGGAAAGAATACACAAAATCACTATAACAGAGAGAACTAGTACACATTCAGTTGGTAGCTTATGGGCAGGCAACAACAGTGCTCAAGGAAGACATTTAGGCTGCACTGAATGCATTAGACACAAAGCTCCAGGATAACCAGTGGAATGTTGCACATTGGACTGTTTTACCATCTGACGAAGCATTAGTTCCACTTAATTATCTATGAGAGGCAATCTGGAAGGCAGCTACTTAGCCAAGTGACTGATAAAGATCCATATTAGGGCCAATTCCAAAGAAAATGATACAACAGAAAGCACAATTTATACAGTGATATCAATCATGTCACACACAAGGAAACTTTTGTTGAAGATTATTCAACCATGGTTGTAATAGTGTATTGATAGGTAGATGCCAGACATTCAAACTGGATTGAGAAGAGAACATAGAACAAGGAATGGCATTGCTGATATCAGATGGATATAGGATAAATGAATAGACATATCACAAAGAGACTTGCTTTTGTTTTGTTGAATATGAAAAAGCATTTAACTCTGTGGATCTTAACAAAATATGGATAACTTTGAGGAGAATAGGAATTCTAGAACAACTTGCTATGTCCATGTGAAATGTGTCCATGGAACAAACAACAGTTGAGCTACAGATCAAAGGGATACTTGGTGGTCTAAATTCAGGAAGATATGCATCAGTGTTCTTACACACTTGTTGAACATGTATCAGGTTCACCTTTGTCTTCAAAGTAACATATTTTCAATTCTTTGTAAATCATCTCAATCCTTCATAGAAGTCTTGTGCTCCAGATTTACGACAATTTAATATGTCAGTTGATCTCTTGACTTCAACTTTCATGAGAATTGATTGTGATTCAGCAAGATGAAGTCCTTGGCAACTTCCATCTTTTGTTTGTTTGTCATAATGTCACCTATTGGTCTAAACATTGGACCAGTATTTTGCTTCTCTTTCCATAGAGTTTTGACCCACACTGTGAGCTGCAATTCTTGAGCAACAGCAACAAGTGCCTCAAGTCTTCCTCATTTTCAGCAAACAAGTTTGTATTGTCTGTGTATCACAGGTTATTGATAAACCATCCTCCAATGCCAATGATTTATTCTTCTTTATGTAATCCATTTTCCTGAATTTTTTTGTTCAGCAAATGGACTGAATAATTAAGGTTAGAGAATATAGTGCTGATATATACCTTTATTGATTTTAAATCACAAGGAATTCTTTTTATTTTTATCAATAACCTCCTGATCCATGTGCATGATCTAATAAAACACACATGAATGTATTTCCGACATACTCTGCTTTCAGCAAAGATCCGTTCATCATCAGCAATGACAAGGATTATTCCATGTCTTCTCCTGAATCCAGTCTCAATCTTTGGCATCTCCCTACCAATGCACTGCTGCAATTGTTGTTGGGTGATCTTCATAAAAATCACTTAATTTTCATGTAATCCCAATATTGTTCTATGATTTGAACATTCTGTTCTATGATTTGAACTTTTCTGTGGAATATGTACACTTATGGATATCTTTTAGTCAGTTGCCTAAGTAACTGTCCTCCAAACTCCTAGCATGGACAAGTGAGTTTTTCCAGTACTTTATCAGGTTGTTGAGGCATTTCAATTGATATACTCTGGATTCCTGGAGCTTTGCTTATTCTTAAGGATTTCAGTAATGTTTAAACCTCTTTCTTTAGTACCAAGGGTTCTTGTGCGCATACTACCTCTTGAAATAGTTTAATGTTGTCTAGCTATTTTTGATTGCAGCTTTATGCATTCTTTCTATCTTCTTTTGATGCTTCCTGCATTTTTTAATATTGTAGATATGGAATCTCTCAATATTGAAATTCATGACTTGAATTTTTTCTTGAGTTCTTCAGTTTAAGGTACGCTGAGTGCCTTCTTCCTTTTTGTTTGCTTGTTTTTTAACTCTAGTGCCTTGTACATTTCATTATAATAGTTGACATTTTTTCCTCTCAAGCATTCCTTTGAAATCTTTTCTTCCCCTCTTTGGCTTAATAGTTTCTTTCATTTTCCTTAACTACATTCTACAATTAAGATCAAGTTTCAGAGTCTTCTGGCATCTACGTTGGTCTTTTTCTTTCTTTGCTGTCTTTTTCATAAACCTTGTATTTTGTCCATGGATAATGTTTTTCATTTCATCCCCCTGTTCATCAGACCTTCTGCCATTAATGTTTAATGCAATAAATTACCAAATCCATTACTGGGATGCTCTCAAAATTCAGGTGAGATAGATTCAAGGTTGTGTTTTGGCGCTCTTGAACTTGGCCTAGTGTTCTTCATTTGTAGCATGAACTCCCATAGAAACCATCGATATCTATTCCACAATCTTTCCCTCGCCTGGTTTTAGCTGTCTATAATGAGTTTCTCCATCATCTCTTCCCAAAGATATAGTAAATTTCATTTCTGATTATTCCATCTGGAGAAGTCCATGTTTATAGACACTTTTGTTGAAAAAGAAGTATTTGCAAAGATGTTTTTGTCCTTGCAAATTTCTCTTATGCAATCTTCAGCATCACTTACAGTCAGGGTCATATTTTTCACCTATTATTCCTATGTCTTTGTTTCTAAGTTTTGAAATTTGAATCGCCAAGTATTATCAGTGCTTCTTTAACACATGCGTAACTAACTTCAGATTGAAAATGTTGGCAGACATCTTCAAATTTCTTCAATAATATCTTTAACGTTGGGTGAGCAACTTTGAATGATAGTTGTTTTAACTGGATTCCTTGTATAGGAATAAATTTTACCTTTTACAGAAAGCATTGTGCTTCACTCTGGATCTTGGAATGTCCTTTTTGATGGTGAATGCAATGCCACTCTTCCTGAATATCATCTTCCCAATATAGTAAACTATGTTTTTCTGATTCAGGTGACCAAGAGCAGTGTACTTTCTGAAAGCATCGCTTCCTCAGTCATATGTTGAGTGTTTTCCGTGCTATAGGCTCAACTTCTGACATCACCTCGGACAAAGTTCTGCTTCTATTCATGAGATTTTCAGTTTGTTACCAGTTTTACATGCTATCTCTAACGTTTGAGTGACCAATTCCTAAAAAGGTTACAGCGCATTTCTTCTGTAGAGTCTGTTCTTCTCAAGAAGCTCTTCTGAAATCTGTTGACTTTTTTATTATTTGGGATTTAATACATGAAATATACCATTCTACATTTCACATTGTATAAATTTGTAGAATGGCATGATTGGTACCATAATCAGTTTCCAATAGTTCTTTTTGTACATAATAATTCTTTTTGTACCTGCTTACTGTTCACATTCAACCTATTTACTTGAGGTTACTTTAATGGCAAATGAAATATTGGTGACATAACTTCCAGCATCACAGAATGACAGAAATCCACCACAGTAGAACAAGCTGACAGACACATGACATATAAGTCCTATAATAAAACAAATATTAGTATTGCTAAACTAGGCAGTGCTATGGAATCTCAAATATTATTGATCTGGAAAAATATTGGTATGGAAAGTTTTAGGCTAAAATACAAGGCATGTTTCGTTTTATATCTTAAAAAACTAAAGTGACCGTGGCTTTAATAAAAAAATAAAGTGGCCAAAACCACCTCCCTTCCTCCACATCTACCTCTCCTTCTCCCATACACCCCCCCCCCCGCCACTCCCATCCAGAATGATCATGGGTCCCACCACTTTCTTCTTCAGATTGATCACCCAGACTGTCTTATCTAGACAGACCTGCAGAGAGAATAATATACACACAAAAAACAAGACATAGCAAGATGAAGTGATAAAATAAAGCTAAATGAGGACTACAAGAAGAAAAAAATAATGTCCAGAATAAATAAATAACCAACCTGTAAATAGCTCAAGGTCTGTTTGTTCACCTCTAGAAGTGTCCTCCAGTTGAGTCTGATGGGATTCCATGCCCGGCCCAAAAGTCTATTCATGGCATTCCCTCGGGACCTCCATACTCTGTTCTTGCCTCTGCTCTACTGTACACCCTTAGGATTTGCCTCTGTGTCCTAGGATCAGACAGTCTGAAATTCCAACAATGGGTCCCCAGTGTTATCCCTGGTAGAGGGTTCAGAGCTAGGGTCAGCAAAGGAGGACTTACAGTGGAGCAGGCCATATGGTCCTCTATGTGCATTGACTATTCTGAGTAGGGATATAGTCCTCAAAGCTTGGTGGGCCAGAATGTGCTCCACTCTCTCTTCCTCTCCCTTCAGTTGCTCTCGTGTGCTCTGTTCAGATATGTCCCTTTCCCTGAGCTGTAGCTTCAGTGCTGTCTTCTAAAGTAAATTCTTCTGGGAGGAGGAGTGGCAGTCCTTAGAGTTAGGATTGAGGCCAGGCCTCCAGATCCACCCCCATGTCCCACTGGATTCCAGCTCCATGCTGTCATGGCACATTCACCTCCTGAAACAGGGAGTTTAAGATTGGTCCCTCTTTCCCTGTGGAAATATAAACATTATTCTCCCCTTGGTTGGATTTGTGCCCTGTTCCCCTGCTACACACTGCTATTCCCCCTTCGTTTTTAGTTGGGTACCATAAATAGCCCTGGATTTGGTCTGGCTCCTACCAGTGACAAGAGAACAAGGGATCCAAAATCAGTGGCAAGGAGGGTTGAGAGATCTGGTAGGGATTGATCAGGATAAGGTAACTGAGACAAGTTAGTGAAACCCAAATGGAACTGAACATGATAATGAGACAAGAGGAAAGGAAAAGTTAATAGAGGAAAGAAATAAGAGGCAAGGCAAATTTATAGAGGTCTAAATATAAGCTTGCACATAGTTAAATATATTTATGATGGGGAAATAGACCAACATACATATATTTATAGGTTCAGTATTAAGGCAGCAGATGGACAATGGCCCTCCACTCAAGTATTTTCTCAATGAAAGAACACTTTGCTTTATCAAATTAATATTCTATGATACTCACATTCCCAACATGATCTCTGGAGACAAATGTGTGCATAAGCAAATGTGATGAAGAAAGCTGATGGTGCCGCCTTATCAAAAGATAGAGCATCTGGAGTCTTAAAGACTTGAAGGTAAACAAGCATCCATCTAGCTCAGAAGCAACAAAACCCAAATGGAAGAAGTACACCAGACTGTGGGACCACAGGATGTCAAAGGAGTCAGGTATCAGACATCCAAAACCAAAAATATTATATTAGTAAATGAGGGGGTGTACAGGTTGAGAACCCAAAGGCCCTCTGTAGGAAATGAACCTCCCCTTACAGAAGCATCGCAGGGAGGGGATTAACCAGTTAGAGTGCCATGTAGCAATAATGAAACATACAACCTTCCTCTGGTTCTTCAATGCTTACTGCTTCCCACTAACATGATCCCAATTGTACCTTATTAATCAGACTAGACCAGAAGATGTACACTGATACAGCTGGAATCATAGAGAATCCAGGACAGATGATCCCTCCAGACGAGTGGTGAGAGTGGTGATACCAGGAGGATGGAGAAAAGGTGGGATAGAAAGGGGGACCCTATTATGAGGATCTACATATAACCTCGTCCCTGGGATATAGAGATGGGAAAGTGGGTGAAGGTAGACATTGAAGAGTGTACGCTATGACAAAGTAATAATAATTTCTAAGTTGTCAATCGTTCATGAGGGAGAGAGGAGCAAGGAGGGAGGGGAAAATGAGGAGATGATACCAAGGGCTTAAATAGAAAGTAAATATTTTGAGAATGATGAGGCCAACAAATGTACAAATGTGCTTGACATAAAATGAACTTATGTATGAATTGTATAAGAGTTGTATGTGCCCCCAATAAAATTATAAAAAAGAATAAGAGCATTGAAATGGGAACAAATCTGCAGCTCCTGCCCTGAGTGTAAGTTTGCATGAATATAAGACCCACTGCTCACATATTTCTTAATTTATAACTCAATTAAAAACATAGATTTATCAAACAACAATAGCAAAAAGAAAACATTGTGGATTAGACACAGGACACAATGTTCAATAATACCCATCCTCTATGGCATAACTGTTCAGAACTAAGACATGTCTAGGAATTTTTGTTTTGATAAATTCTTTAAAGGTTCTACGTCCTAATGATGTACCTGTTTTAATGATGAAATCTTAAGCAAAGATTTTGGAACATAGAACAATTGATGTTGCAATATGCTATATGCTTTGAAAGGACAAGATCTATACGAATTTTGTAGACTTGAGTATGTGGCCTAGGTCACCAAGGCTGAAAAGAATTTGGTCAAATAGGCAGGGTTGGCCATATTGTAATGGGAAGATTCTCACTCTTGATGACCCTAGAGGCAATGCTAAAATTTCTCACCAAGTGCAAGCATCCTGTCCTCTCCTCCTCAGCAGCAGTGAGGTCATCTTCTTTGAAACACACCCACTCCCCGCTTCTTTTGGCCATGGATCATCCCCTGAATGTATTGAACACCAGTTGTGTCCCCCAATAGAGATGACCTGATGGCATGCTATATTCAAGGGGCTGTTTGTAGTCACCTTTTCATCTGCTAATGAAAACCTGTCCCCAGCTGAGATGAGGTCTCAGCTAGAGAAGGTGTCTTCAAAATGTACAAAAAAGGCAGGGATACATAGTTTATAAGTATTAGACACACTTACCACTCGATTTCTGTCAGGCCAGATTGGATGACTACTCTTCTCCCTGTCTATGTCTTGATAGTTTGTTTCCCTTATAGCAATGTCTCATGCAATATTTATTGTTTTGTGATTGGCTGACTTCATTAAACATAATGTTCTCCAGGTCTGAATGTACCATGAGGTGGGTCATGGTTTTACCGTTCTTTATTTATAATACAGGATAACATTATATTCAGAAACATTTTGAACATACCATCATATAGATTTGTGGGTGTAATTCCATTTCCTTCTCACATCTTTTCAGTCTGTGCTCCTGTTTCTATGCATAAATTTATTTGATAACTATTACTGCATAATTGTGTAAGCAATAATATTTACCTTTGTTGTTTCTAACATGTGTCCTCCTTTCAGTGTCTTCCTCTGCCTTTGTCATTTGTATGAAATTTTATTAATTTATAAGATATTGAAATATGGGGTCAGGAATATACACCTATAAAATAAAAATTTTACAGAATAGAATCTATAAAAGAATATAAACAAATTGCTAAACATAGCATCAACTCAAACAAATGGATAATTTAATTCAGAATTTCTGTAAAAAGCACTTCAAATTACATAGATCATTTTAGATCATTTTAGATCATTTTATTATTCTTTGATTATAATAATTTTTTTAAAAATGAAAACAAATACTTTCAAACCTAAATGGTTATAATAAGTATGGCTTATTTTTTCATTTAATCATTTTATTGGGGGCTCATGCATCACTTTTCATCATACATAGTTCAATACATTGTTACATATACTGTGCCAAGCACCCCCACTTGCCTTCCCTCGTCAACATTCTCCCAACCTCTGCCTTTCCACTTGGGCCCTTGATATAAGACCCCCTTCCTTCCCCTTCCAACTTTTCCCCCATTCCCCACAGTCCCCATTACTTTGCAATCATTATTGTTTTGTCATGTCTTACACTGCCCGATATCTCCCCGTGCTCACACCTCCCTACATCGGTCCTCCAGATAGGAGACAGTCTGCAGATCCCCATAGCTGGCTTCCTCTCTCCACCCCACCATCCTTCCACTTCCACCAATGACCCCAAGGGGTTCATCCAACCCGAATTTCCTGCGTTTCCAGCTCCATCTATGCCAGTGCACCTCCTCCAGTCCAGCTGGAACTGCAGGGCAGAGTTGGGACCATTGTGCTTAGATGGAGGAAACCTTCAGGAAATATGCTTCATTGCTACCTCACTGCCCCTTGACTGACCCATCTCTTCCCCATGAAGGGGGTGTCCTGTAAAGGGGGTCCAATTGCCCACAAGTGGGCTTTGGGTCCCCACCCTGCTCTCCTCCTCATTCTTACTGATTTAATCCTTGTTCTTTGATGTTCGATGTCTGCTCCCTTCGACCCCTCTTGATCACACAGGTTGGTGCACTTCTATGTAGGCTTTGCTGTTTCTGCACTACATGACCCCTTGTTCACCTTCAAGCCTTTAGGATCCCAGCTACTTTATCATTTGGTGGCTTGGCGCCATCAATTTCCTTGGCTCTGTCTGCCTCTGCACCCTTTTGTCCTCAGCCATCATGACAGGAGGGTGGGCACTTAATGATAGTTTTTTTTTTGTTCTTTGATGCCTGATCGCCTGGTTCTTTCTTCCCCTCATCGTCGCACAGGATGATGTGCTTCTTCTATGGTAGGCCTTGTTGCACTGTTTCCTCATCCTCAAGCCTTTGAGGCCTCAGGCATTATATCTTGAAGCCGGGTACCATTAGCCATCTTCACCACTCTTTCTCCCCTGTCCCCACTTGCCCTCAGTGATCATCTCAGGAAAGTGCATATACAATGACATTGGTTTTTTCCTGTTTGATGCCTGAGACTTGATTGTTTTGACTCCTCTCGGCCACACTGCCTGGTGAGCTTCTTCTGTGTGGACTTGGGTACTTCTCCGCTAGTTGGCTGTTTATCTTCAAGCTCTGAGCCCCCAGACTGTCTATCTTTTGATATCTGCGTGCCATCCATTTTCTTCACCACATTTGCTTATGCACCTTTTTTACTTCAGTGATCACATTGGACCGGTGAGCATCGTGGCCAGATTCATAGAATAAAGTGTTCTTGCATGGAGGGAGTGACTGGGTGGGGGCCCAAGGTCCAGCTGCTGCCTTAGTACTAAGCCTATAACTATATGTTCCTGAATTTATTCCCACCTTTTCATTGGTAATTATTTTTACATAAACAGATGCCTGTATTTAGACCTCAACAGGTGCTCTTTGCCTTCTTGTTCCTTCCTCTATTTCCTTCTGCCTTCCTCCTGTCCTTCTTTTGTGGTCAGTCTTCATTTGAGTTTCATACTTTCCTCCCTGTTACATTATACTTATTTTGGCCCCATTAGACCTCCCCCACTCTCCTTCCCACCAATTGCCGACCACTGGTTGTTCCCCCCATCCCTGAGTCTGTCCATGCCCCCTCCCTCCATGGCTGTTAAGAACAATCAGTCCAGTTCTCTCCTCTGGACTGTCCAGCCA